>DVPD01000351.1:0-11884 GCA_018237605.1 Apyrrothrix (Melanopyge) sp. n. Burns01
GTCAATAGCTTTGTCGCTGATAATGTTATGCATTTGTATCTCCGTTGGCAACAAATAGCTAAATACTTCAAATGACGAGAAAGGGTAAAATATTTTTAAACCCTTTAAATAGGTATTTTAAACGGTAATGAGTTCTAAACCAGATTATCATAAATATCATATAACGATCTTACAGAACGTAAACGTAACATCTCGCTAGTAATCTCCGAAGAGGTAGGCAGAGAAGTGTAGTACACTCCCACGTTTCACCAGTTGCGTTTCACCAGTTGCGAAGATGGTAAATATTTAAATATAGTTGTGCAAGACACCATTACCGTAGATAATTACGAGAGTATATCAAGTGCAAAGCACTAATAGCATCGAAGGAAACATTGCATATCGGGTGCAATTTTATTTATTTTTTAATAAAACACGTCACCGTGACTTTGATTCCATGTTGGGGGAGGGTACTTTGATCGCCATCTTGCAAATTAGAGTCAAATAAGAGTAATAACATCTATTAGGGAAAAAGTATATTCAAGAGTTAGACAAAGTGATATCGTGATTTATTTTCGTTCTTGACGGAGAATTTACGAAACCTTTCTACATGTCTTATCTACGGTACGATCAAAAATGGTTTCCCATAAATTCTCAAATATCATACGTATATCAAATATCATATATACTCCGCCCTATACAAACCCTCTACCCCAACCGGAAACCTCCAGGCTGTGATGGAGACCGCTCTTCAAAAATCTTATTTACGAGTACTCTGCCATGATGTTATTCGAGCACCCAAAGGTTCAGATGGATATTATTATATTTTCTCTGTAAACAAGTAACTCGCAGCCTTCTTCGCCTACAGCTACGTTCACTATTTTCAGCAATAACGCAGCAATTCAAATATAGCCCATTCGTTGAGCGATTCATGCGTCTATCTAGTATGAGAACTTCTTTTCCAGATCGATTTTTGCTTGTGTTCTATGGAGACGCAGCTGGCTGTGTATAACAATCATGTGGAATTTTATAAGAAATTTTGTTGTCGGTTCCTGTACAAAGTTTCGTTGTAAGTCATTCTGAAGGGTAGAACTGCTTAACTTCATAATAGTATTTAAGGCAAAATCTGTGATTCCGGTAACCGAGAGGATACATTTATTTTCAGTTAAGGACATGCATAATCATTCAGTTTATTAGTATGATGTGGCAATTACCAATCTGTGTAAATCGGTGATAGCCTCTTGGCGTAGAAGTCGGCCTCCAACTCCGGGGGTCCAGGGTTCCAATCTTAGCGCGCACCTTTGTCTTTACAAAAATATATGCATTTTCCAATCAAACGTTTTTTTGTAACGATGAAGGAAGACATAATAAGGAAACCTTACACATCTTAGCTGTGCTGTCTCCTTAATTTTCTATGAGGCGTGTTAAATTTGCAAAACTACACTACACCAGCATAGTAGATTGTTGTCTTAACCTTTCTCATTCTGAGCGTACCCACCGATGAAGATGATGAAGTTAACAAAGCTACGTAATTGCTCGTGTAGGTAGGCACAAAATTTTAATATTCACCGTTTGAATGCGCTTCAATACTTACATAACTAATATACCAGTACAACTTATGTACATGTGCACGTAAAATCGTATGTTTTATAAATCTACACAGACTGACTCGCTACCCGTGTTGGTTGTAAGCGCGACTGCCAAAACGAGAGGTCCTGGGTTCAACTCCTGGGTCAGGTACCATTGAATCTTTCTATCTTAGATTTTCTAGTAGTGGCTCGGAGTCTGGATTTGTGCACAGTGTATGGCAATAGACTCACCACCTATTCATAATGGGACGTAAAAGTAATTGGTGTAACGTGGATATGTCCTACGCTCCTCTGCTTACCTCTTCGGGGATTACAGGCATGATGTTACTTTTTTTACATACACCAACCGAAATGGAAAATGTCTATATAAGTCGACGTCGAGTACGAGACGGATTAATTTCTCGTCGAAAACTTCATAATTAACGCTTGAGCTCACTTACAAGGACATTCCACATATGGCACTAATTATTACGTATGAACATCGACTGTAAGGTTCGGTGGACTTCGAAATTATGTTCAAACAGACTATCAGGTTTGTGCTTAAAATTATTAAAAATTCTGTACGTAGGTATGACAGCAAAGAATCCACTTGGTCGTTTGTTTTCTTTTTATTTCATCCTGTAATAAGGCTCTTGCATTCTTGTCTTATGTCCAAAGGTTAAAAGCATTTCAGACTGTCTGACCTTGACTACCAGACTTTGTGTGACATTGAAACCTTGCAATTAAACGCGTCTAGTTTATTTGTGAAACAGAACATTTCAGACTTGCATATATGCGCTAAGAACAGATATTTGAATAGTATCTCGGAAAATCTAGTTAAGTAAAGTTACTACTCTCCAATTTATGTACGAGTAGTTCTAATAAGATGTCTCATAATTATGGGCAAAAACCCCTCAAGGGAGGTCTATATCTATAACCATTTACTTAAGACTGATGATGATTAAAATGACATAAAGTGTATAATTCATAATTATAATTAAAATTATTCTTTAGATTTACTGACGTTACAACATTTTAATGTACTTACTGTCGCGCTCGTAATCACTCTACCAACGAACCAGTCAAGTAATATAAACACAAACCTGATAATAAGTTTCGAAGGAATATTTTAAACTGAGAAAACAGAAAGAATTCAGTGATAAATTCATTTCACTTATAAAATAATACCTTTAAGTAAACAAACCCGCAGACGGTCACCAGTGTCTTATGTAAGTACACAGCGTTTCGCAAAGTTGAAATTTATATAACGTTGAGATTAACTTCTTTGGGCATATCACAATTACCGAGCACGTTGCCTGACTCTCTATATGGCATGGATCCTCTTTGGTCGCGCCGTAAACTACGACACCGCACCCATATGGATGTGGTACACCGCCGGCGAATAGCTGGCTACCAGCGCAGGGAAGAATCATTTTATGTTCATTTCAGTCGTTTCTAATAAACAGCCTTATTTATTAAAGGGAATAAATAAAGGGGACTAAATGTAGAAAAGACAACAAAATGGGGATAACCACTGTATCTTAAATATATTTTGAAAGGTCAGTCAAGCTCCCATGTCTTCATACTCCACTTCTCATAAGTATAGGAAAAAAAAACGTAAGTTCACGCCTGTAATTGCCGAAAAGGTGGGCAGAGGAGTGTAGTAAAATTCCACGTTTCACCAGTTACATTTATGTCCCATCATGGGAAAGGTGGTGACCCTATTGCCATACCACGATCACAAATCCAGTCTCTTAGCCATTACTAGAAATTTTCGCCAAAAATGGGTTCGAATCCCGATTCGGATACTACTGGATTTTACGAAATACCTGGGCAAAGCATACGTTTTTAATTAACAGCGCAACAATCTCGTGATATCTTATTTATATGTATACGTATCTTTTTCTTAATTATCAAGTCAACTTACTAAGTCGTTAATTGCTTGTGGTGGAACAGGGCGATAAATATTCGATGCCACCCATTAGCAATCGCAATTTCTGTATTCTGCGGCACAATTCAGGGCATATGTTGCGAAACAGTCGGCGTTATGCCGCGTATGCCGCTTTATTTTATTTTATTTTATGTTACAAGATAAAAAACATATGGTAGCATGCCATACTTTATAGCGAAACTTTATTTTTCATTACACTTAATAATACATTGTTTGTTACCCTTTAAACGTATTGAGCTGTCTTCACAAGTTTTATTTTCCAGGATGACTTGGAAAGGAAATGATATCCAAGTGGTATTAATTTAAAATGGAAAGTTTAAAAACAATATAGTAAACGCATACTTTAAATAGTCCTCATGATGCCAACTTACGACAGTAGACGGCACCACAAAACGAAGAGATAGAAAAAGCGATATGCGAAGGAAAGTTGGATTTCAAAGAATAAACGTTTTAAATCTGTATTTGATGCCACACTTATGTTAATAGGTTTGAGAAAACAGTCACTTACGCGGCATCAAGTGTCCAATATCTCTATCGTTACACTACTGTTGTGTTTTTTTTAGATTCATCAATCTGTTCATACCACTCGCCGGTCTCTGAGCCTCAATTAACGATTTTACAAAAAGTTTAAACTCACAGGGTGACTCATAAAACGGGCGTTTTAATATCCGTTCTTAAATACATAAACTGCAAATATCGTATGCGTACTTGAAGACTTCAATAATTAATAAATCAATAAATTTATTCACCCTGATTTAAGCTAGGTTCCTATGACTCCAAAATCTGTCGTGCCGGCCAATCAAATTTTATACCAACAAAAGTAGAAAAACTTCCTAATACATCCCAGATCTCACGAAATACTATCACGGATTCTCACAATCGTGACGTTCCCTTCCGCCCCAGTTAAAGTTAGATCAACAAGTAGATAGATCGCAGCATCCCATGATTTACGATCGGCAGGACGAAGTGACACTTCTTGGCAATTTTTTATACTTCTCTACCCTGAACTCGTAGTACTAGCGGCGCACAGCGAATAACTGGTGGCCATGCATGTCACTATCCTACATGCCTATTACAAACTTATATCTAAACAAATCCATTATTTTAGGTTTATTATGCTTAACTGCCCTTATGACTGCTTCGTTGGTCGTGTTGATTGCAAGCGCGACTGCCGATCGAAAGGGCCTGGGTTCAAATCCCAGGTCGAGTACTATTGGATTTTTCTAAAAAATAGAATTTCTACTAGTGGCTCGGTGTCTGGGTTAATGCCCGATGTATGGCAATCGATTCACCACCTATTCCATATTGAGACGTAAACGTAACTGGTGAAACGTAGGAGTGTACTACACTCCTCTGCCTACCTCTTCGGGGATTACAGGCGTGATGTTACTTATCACGCTTAACCTTCTGCTGTTCCGGTGGCCGCTGAACACCAACTTTCATCAGATCTAGTAAAAAAAACCCATGTCATATAACAATACAATTCGTATATATCGAACAATACAACCAGGGTGTATTGATTGACTTGTTAAGTATTGGATGCACGTTAAATTGTTGAAAAGCCACAGCACAAATGTAATAAACTATAATAGCTGCACGAGAAATAGTTTACCTCTGACTGTGGAGCAAATATGGAAGTGAAGCTTTCTGCCGAAAGTTGAAGTTTACGCGTGCAAGGGATATTGCTTTTTGAGATTACAATCTAAGGGTTATCCTTTCCAGTATAAATGACGTATTGCAAAAGTCATAAAATACTGTATGTTTATATATCATGGCGAGTACATGTTAGCGAACACATAAAGGACATTTCATAATTGGATCTTTATTATGGTACATAAATCAGCTGCTCATAGTCCTATAATTTTCAATCAGAATACGACGAGCAGTCGCTAGTACTTTAGGGAAAAAAATACTTGCATACATGTAGAGTAACAGTGTCTCCGCACTTGAAAAGGTTCACACGATATCTAGCCTCTTCCAATTTAGTGATGAAGTTATCTGTAGGTATATCAACCAATTCGGAAAGTTCGTTAAGCGTTTTCTATGCTTTAGTCGGGTGATAGGAGATAAGGCAAGTTTACTATCAAAGTAATTAATCTTAGTCATATGAGTATATTAAACTTGCGTGTCGCTATGAGAAGGAATTAGAATTTCTTGATTAAAGCGTCTATTAATATTATAAAATAACATCTAAAGGGTAAAAATCGATTTGTGTATAGATACTCGTACTTCCTTACTGATATTACTAGGCAGAGGAGTGTAGCACACTCCCACGTTTCACCAGTTACGTTTACGTCCCCATCATGGAATAGATAGTGAGCCTATAGCTACCCAAAAGTAGAGTATATCAAAACGTGTTCATTATTTTTAATCAACATATAGGTTTTGAATGTTACTTAATATGAAATATTATTTTAGGGTGCATAACAAAATTATTCTATTATTATTTCCCAGTATAATAATTTAACCTGTAGTTGTAAACGAAACAATACAACTATTATTCTCGATCTGAACACGTCCAACTGACCTTTACATACCTTTTCACGTGTCTAAACCCTATTTATAAACGTGCATTAAATTTCGATACAGTATCTCCGATTGTACCGAGTGTAGAATGGAATACAGCGCCATATACGGATCAGGACCGGCTTCCATACAGAGGTAGTCAGAATGGCCGCTGTTACCAAATATGTACGTGATACGGACAGCCCGCGGTGGCACCGCTTTCGAAAGCAAAGGGTCGGTTGTGTTTATCTCTTTATTGTCATGTTGCCCTGATACTCAGTGTTTATATATGTATGTGGTGGAAGTTACCGCAATATGAAAACATCGGCTATTAAACACCATATTAAGAATTTAAGACCATTTTATAATTTCAATTTTTATCCATGTCACCTAGTTTCTGAACATTATCCATATTACGAACATGCTCACTTCTCACTGGATGGACAACAGCGTTGTAATTTCTAGTTAATCTATTTAAAGGAGAAATGTGAGCCAGGTTTGAATGCACTACATTTGTTGAGAAAGCCTTGCACTGCAGAGATCTGAGCAATATTCTAGGAACAAATAAATTAATTCTAGCTAGAAAATGACCAGCGTCAGAGTCACTATTAACTAGATTACGCAGAACCGTGTTCTGTAGAAGCTTTATACGGTTAATAAGAGACTATACATAAAAATATCGTACTTGATAACAGGGCAGTTTTTTTACCTAAGTTACAGTTAATCAACTTCATAAAAACCCTTTCTGAATACCTTCCATCACGTTATCCGCAGAAATTATGCCGACAGACATTCGTATATGCATACATTCGTACATACAAACATACGTACATACATACATACGTACATACATACATACATACGTACATACATACATACGTACATACATACATACTTACATACATACATACATACGCACAAATATACATACGTACATACATACATACGTACATACGTACATACATACATACGTACATACATACATACGTACAAATATACATACGTACATACATACATACGTACATACATACATACGTACCAATATACATACGTACATACATACGTACATACATACATACGTACATACGTACATACGTACATACATACATTCGTACATACAAGCATACGTACATACATACATACGTACAAATATACATACGTACATACATACGTACGTACATACATACATACGTACATACATACATACATACGTACATACAAACATACGTACATACGTACATACATACATACGTACATACATACATACGTACATACATACGTACGTACATACATACGTACGTACATACATACATACGCACATACATACATACGTACATACATATATACGTACATACATACATACATACATACGGGTATGTAGCTTTTGTTTCATCAATTACGAGCGATGTAATTCCGCACACACGTTTCATTGAACAAGTCTGTTTGGGTGTAATGTTAAAATTCTGTACATTCGACGAGTAGTTCCTAAATAACTATACAAATGATGATACAACAGAGGTGCTAAGAGGCGCAGAATACCTACTGGCACAGGCGGCGAGCAATTATCACGTACCACAACCGGCTGTCAAGGTACCAACGTGTGCCAAACGTATGTATTGATATTGAGAACGGACCTAATTAGTGAATGAATTTACAAAGGGACCTTACTGCAGAAATACTTTCATAGACTTAAAGTCTTGCCGTTGATCACTCGCTCTCAGATCTCGCACCAGATTTCAAGCTAGCGACGTATCCTGTTATCAAGGCGACATTACAATATATGCAATTTTTATCAATAAACTTCGTCTTCTTTCCACTACCACTTTCAGTCACAAACTACATACTGTGTTTTCAAACTATGATAAAGTACTTGCAAGACAAATTCCGTATATAAATCGTGTTTTACTATGTATTATTACCTGTATATGGTGCACTAGACTTACACATGCATCATACCAATGAAAGATACAAACGTGTTGCTTTTAGAGTGCTGCAATTATCAACGTCAATTATTATGTTCGCCAGCATACGATTTAAAAGCCACTTTTATGTGAATTCGCATATCTTTTTAATGCTATAACCTGATTACATAGTAGAAACCTTTTTAACTTTACGTAACATCATACTGTATCTCCCCAAAGAGGCAAGCAGAACAATTTAATATATTCCTACGTTTCATGAGTTACGTCATACGTCCCATCATGGAATGAAATGGTGAGCCTATTGCCATACGTCGGGCACAAGTCCAACCTCTGAACTTCTACTAGGAATACCAACTTACTGATAGCCAATAGTACCCGATTCAGGGATTAAACCCAGAACCCCTCGCTCGGTAATTGTGCTTACAATCACCAACCAACGAGACAGTCCACGTATTAAGGTTATAGCAGGCTTTTTAACTTATAACCTTCATATAGGCTAGTATGTCACAATTACTTGGATGAAGATCATATTTAACTAAATTATTACCTTGTTGCAGGAATGCTGAGATCAACCTACGATCGACCAGACCACGAACGTGAGTATATTATATCAGAATAATTTTTATTTGCGATGGCCTGAAAAAAACAATTAAATTATTGTAAAATGATAAAAAAAAATTATTTTATTCCATGTTGTTTCGAATAAACAAAACAGCAACACAAAATATTAAAATTCGACATTCACCGTTCTCTCTTACGTACACATAAAAGCAAAAAATGTTAGCAGAGAATAGGATAAATTCGTATGGAACTCGCGTTACGACAGTTACCATCAATTTCTTCCATTTGACGAACACAATATTGAACAGATCCATCACTCCTTTAGATCGCTACGTAGTGAATCGGACAGATTAGTAATTGTTACTAAAATATACAGTTAGGAGTGGCATAGAGGGTAGACTAATGCACGAGACGTTCTACCGTATGCCTCAGGACAGACTTTTGACCAATCCCGGTTAAATATAGTCGTAAATGAAAATCGTAAAGTAAAGCACTAGAACTAAGTTATAGTAAACTTAACTGAACGATGACATACTTTATTCAACTTTGCTAGAAAATGCGAAAACAAACCTTAGAAACCGGTAGGTATGAAAAATACTGAAGACTTACGATTAAACCTAAGTTGAAATGTGATTTTTCTAGCGAGTGGAAAAAGTTTAATAATCTTACATTTTCACAATGATAACCACATATGGGTGTCCAATTTCGTTGGGAATTCTATAAATAGTTTTTAACGTAATGAATACAGTTGAAAACAACAAGTGGTTTAAGAGAAAACACTAGAAACTCGGCTAGTTCACTGGAACCTATTTCTTTGTTTAGGACATGAACACATGCGAAGTTTATTTAAAGATGAGCTTTTGTGCTCTCTGTGATCGTTTATTACATTGGCGGAGTTTATTGTCATTATATTGTGATTAAATGTCTTCACAAAACTATAAAATAACCACTACGATTTTATTGATAAGTTAATCAAATTCCTAGAAGATTTCAATTTGCAGTAAAAACTCAAATATTACGAAGGGATTAACTACTAGCATATTCCGAAAAATATGCACGCAACATTGCATCACGCAAATTTACAATGTTAATAAATTTACGAAAAAAGTTATCTATATGTAGGGTATGTATTATTTAATAATTACAAGCAGTACTTAAACTTACATATGTATGTATTTAATTCAATTAGAATAGCAGTGAGCCTTATCCCCGCCCAGTTTGTTAACTCCTCAACAACTCACTCGTCCACAGTCCTAGCTGGCGTGCCTGTCACACAACTCTAAACGCGATTCAATGTAAATGTATAAAGAATTTATTATGCCTCGAGCCGCTTTTGCAATTTACCCGACTTTGATATACCATCAAGTTTAAATTTAGAAAACTTTTCACTTCCTGAATTGAAGCTATGAGCTCGTTATAAGGAAAATTAAGATTTTTTTATTCTTTTACAGTCACGGAAACTTCCTCAAGAACAAAGGTTCATTTTATAATTTAACTGTAATTTATTAACTTTGACTATTAACTTTATATATTGTACTTGTGTCTGTCCAGAACGCACGCAGACTGCAGTAATATTATGCATATGCAATATAGTGATGTTATGTTATATGCAATATATGAGTAATTATCACAATTTACTCGAAATTACTAAATAGAATCTTTGAGTCTTACGGATTTTATAACGGTTGAATACATACTGACTGCACAGTACGCGATTTCTTTGTGGGTTGGGAAGATTTAAGCTACTTTAAATAAATTTATTTAGTCCTAGTTGTAGACATTATTCATATAATTTTTAACCCAGCAAACAAGCAGATAAGATGACCTGACTACAAATGACTAAGTTGACATACATACATACGTAATTATGTACATACATATGTATATCTCCGATACTAAACAAGACTTCATTGCGGCGCCGGTTTGATGAACAGCTTATTAAGCGTGACAAACGAAAGGAAAACAATAATTTATTGACACGAATATATATTCTTATTGCACACATTAGCGCAATCGTCGGCGTTTCTGTGGGTGTTCAGTAATGTTATGTTACTTAAGTGCAACTAAAAAGTGAAACTCGATTCGGTAATCTACACCTTTAATTTTTAAAAGTTACATTGCAAGAATCTCCGCCTGTAGTCATGTGCCCGGCGGAGGTAGACACATTCCAGCTCACAGCCCTTACGAACGAATCAACCAACCAACCAAGGGTGAGTAACCACCCTTGATTGTCACGCACCCCACAATTAAGGGTAGGTTACTTATCCTTTACTGTCATGTCATATTCTATGAGATTATGTTATCATGAACGAAATATTCGCAAATTGCTAAAAGATAACAAAAAAGAAGTAAATCAGTATCGGACATAAATATCTTAGTAGGTCGATGTCGAAATGAGTATGAACTGAAACTTGAGATATGTCGGGAAAATGGTAACGACTTTTGAAATCAAAACAACAAAAGAGTAGAATTTAAACCTACAGAACTATTTTAGTATTCGAAATAATAATCTTCGTATGTCACAGACGTTAGTTTGTGTAGATGTAGACGTAGATATAGATGTAGACTTGATACTAACTTACGTGGAATGACGCTCTTGTTAGTCACAGCGCAACTGCAGTATTACTGTACCAGAATCTGAAATATACGCCTCAGTGAAACCGTCATCATGCGAACTATCGGAATGTCTCACGAAATATTGTATAATATGAACAGAACGTATTCTTTAATACAGTATTAAATATGCACTTTTAACGTTCGAGTACCCTGCATTAAATTCATTAAATACTGCCAGATTTAATTCGTTATGAATTGATTTAAGCACCTGCAAACTAATGTCTGAACGCGTCCCAAACTAGCTAGCTCGCAAAGCGAGTGAGCGAAATTGTCAGCGCGTTGGAACCACGAACTTGCAATCGGCGGCACACAATGGTTGGTAACGTATTTGCCGGTATTACTTCGGTGGAGTACCAGCAACGCTTAGGTGCTTTCAAACTTGCTTAATTGTTCCGTATCCTGTTTTAGATAATATACTATGAATATTGACTGCCTCGTTGGTCGTGTTGGTTGCAAGCGCGACTGCCAATCGAGAGGCTCTGAGTTCAAATCCCGGGTCGGGTACTATTGGATTTTTCTAAACTACATTTTCTAGAAGAAATTTCTAGTAGATGTATAGCTACAGACTCACGTAGAACGTAATCGTAACTGGTGAAACAAGGGAGCGTGCTGCACTCCTCTGCCTACCTCTTTGGGGATTACAGCCGTGATATTACGTTACGTTTACTTTATAACCATGAGAGTACCGAAATAGTTCTGCTCAATATTGAAATATGGTTAGGAAGTTTTAAGGTAGGTAAGGTAGGCAGAGGAATATAACAGACTCCCACCTTTAACCAGCTATG
>DVPD01000352.1:0-11870 GCA_018237605.1 Apyrrothrix (Melanopyge) sp. n. Burns01
AAATTTGAAAAAGCTGCCGAAATTCTCCAACGATAAAAGCGGGAAGCGTAGAAATGACGAATAATTTTCATTGGAACGACGAAGCCGGTGATTACACAATTACAAATTGTCATTCCAATAAAATCTCGGTGTAAACGAAGTGAAAATGAATAATTAGGAGAGTTACAGCCGAAACAAGAGACTTTGTCTTAATTATTACGCCATTATAAACTGCAGCTACTCCCTCGACCCTCGGAGTGTTGGCAATGATATCTAATGTAGGGGGCAAAAAACTTGCAAGACAAGGCAAAGTATTAATTAATTCCGTCCAACACCGGTCGGTTTATTAGCCGCTTAATTTCCATTTAAAAGATTTTTTGCGAGGAAAAATCTTGAGTGACTTGGAGTTCCTTCGTTTGGCGAGACAAAAGAAAGTGGGGGGAAGCGAACGCAAATGTTTTTCTCGCGGTTTCATTTGAATTAATTAATGAATTTAATGACGTACAACTTCTTCATTGCATCGAGAGGCCGACGTTTCCGTAACAATGTTTATGGTGAATAAAACTTGTCAAGGAAATTGTTTTTTTCTTTCTGCGTCTGTTAACGTTTTTTCCTTTTTAATTCGACCGCTCTGTTACAGGCCAAGTTGGCGGGGTATTGTTTGGATTTATTCGTGTAATTAGTGAAGTTTGCTCGCTTCAGATTACTTATCCGGTTTTTGTATTTGCGATACAAATTGGGATACTGAATTAGGAGGCAATTTATCGTTGTTGCGGTTTCTTGTTCTGTTTGGAATGCTGTAACCACTTTTAGTACCGACTGCAAGCTCATACACAAATTATGTTGAAAGTGATTTCTTGAGTAATTGTTGCTGTATTAGTATTAAAGTTATTAACATTAACAGTAATGATTAAATACATATCCCCTTTTTACGTTGGGATATCCATCCGAAATGGATAGTTAATTAATTAAATGTTTAAAATTTGAATAAATCTGGTAACATTATCCAAATCCTGTAGACAGCGGTTGAACATTAATTATAGACTAAATTTCAAAGTGAAACTCCCCAGACACCAATAAATTACGTCAGTAAAGGGTTAAAGAATAAAAAATGAGATAGCGCTTGTCCTATAATAATTTAACCCGTTTAGCGCAGTCGTCGTGTAATAAAGATTAAAAAGTTTATTTTTTAACACTTTCCGTGCTAATGACGGGGCGTTGGAAACAATTTGAAGGATTACCTTCTAAAAGCTTCCGTGGGGGTTTTAATTGAGACTTTTTTGTGGACTTGGAGGCTTTTAGCCCCTTTGACGGGCTCGCGCCTCGCCTTTTGTGCCCGCGGACCGGTGATCTATTAATGAACGAAAATATTGTTTCACTTTTTTACCTCCAAATTATGCGGCCGACATCATAAAGACGCCTACAAACATCCGCTCGATAATAGGCCCGCTTTTAATTATTTTCGCTTTCAATTGTTCGTTAGCTCCGTTTTTATTCGATATTTCGTGAGTGTTGATATTTCACGGTTCACTACGTAACAAGAATCAATTTATCAGAATATTTAGTTTAAAACTAATAATTTTTTATTTTTAATCATTTATTTATTCAAGGAAAAGTTTCAGCTACTCACAAATTTTTAAGTAAGAAGGCAAATGTGAATAAATAGGACAAACTACAAGTTTTCGTTCATGACACGGTATAGACGATAATATTAAAGAACATGTGGAATCTTATAAAAGAAGAAGTAATACGAGCTTAAGCTCTGTCGATGACTTTTTGAATACAAGAACTTGTATCAAATACCCACTTTTAAATAGCGTTGAAGTATTAAAATATTATAACAGTTGAACTTATCAGTTCATGCATATAAAATTGAATAATATTTATAACGAAGCCTTAAAAGGAAACGTATACAGCAAGCTTTGCGAGAACTCCATCGCGTCTCCAACTTCCTGATACGTTCACCTCTCATAAAAACATAACTCTAATCTTGAGTAAGACATTACGAGAATACCAATGCATACGCGAAAAATCGATCGCACGCCGTCTTAAATTCCTCACCCTTTTCGAGGGGGCTCCCCCAAAAAAACGAAAGAATAGAAGAGGGAAAAAATCTAAATCGTCTCATATCTCCCCCCTGCACCCACCCCCGGACACCTCCGACGTCAAGCGCCCTCCTTATTTCGTATGCGAGCTCCTCCGGCAATCATTATAAGGATATCGATTAGGCCCACGTCTAACCTGCCCATATCTTTGTAAAACACTCGTGTGTACATAGGATTGCTTGACAAAACCTCATAACTTTCGGCCATTCAACAAAAACATAGAAGTATAAAACAAGATATAATTAACCTAGTTGAAAAATGTTCTTAGTATGTAGAACGAACTGTTAATTGGTAATGTTTCCTTGAAACGGTATATTTGTTTCTGCAGAAGTTCCAGATATGCAGGTAGTACTGTCCTCATAGCATTTAATTACAATTGGTTCTGATTGCCTAAGAAGTTCATAGTAAATGAAGTTCGCCAACCTTCTTAATAAAGCCACGCAAAGGAGAGATCCAACAGAATCTGAGAATGCTAAAATCGGATTAGATTATGTATGCAATTTACGAAATGGCCCAATAAATAAATATGACTGTACGGCTGGCAGTGGAGATAACGATTGCTTTTGGCAAAAAACGAAAAGATAGAAAAGGGCATAGTTAACAACGGAGGACGGACCGCGCATAACTAGATGCAAATCGTTACAGTTAAACTATTTCGGAAGGTAAACACAGAGGGTCGGGGCCCACGTGTTCTCAAAGATCCAAGGAACGAGATTAAAAATGCTGGATGGCAGTCCGCTGTGAGTCGGGTCGAGTATGAAGCCAAGAAATATAGGAGTTTACGAAGAACACCGCTTTGGGGATATGGAAATGGGGAAGTACAAAAGTAATGTTTGAGTTGGGACGTCGTGAGTGGCCGCGGGAATATTGCTTCACCCCCGCCTTGGGTGAGTACAGTTAAACAATTATTGAGGAAATCGATGGATAAGCCAATATTGTCTAACGTCATCTAATTTTCCAATTTTGCCTTAGAAATTGCGTGTCAATATAATTTCATGGAAATCCGATGTTCAAGGTGATGTTGTTCTGGAATATATTAATATTGTAATGCTTTTATTAGAAACACGAAGAACATTATGTACAAATAAAAAACTAAAACTGTAAAGCCAAGACATATCATAAAGCCAAAGTCAAGATATTATTTCAGAATACCAAATCTAAGAAAAGCCTAATTTAACAAATTAGTAATAGTATTGACTGTAAATTTTACTAACCCCCATACTTAAGACATACCATACACATTTAAAGAGTCTCTTGTAAAACTTGAACATGTCCGAGAGGGTGCTCCAAGTCGATGGCCGATGTATTAACATGTCGCACGAGTAACCTCGCTTAAGAAGGGGTGAGGCAAAATGCTTTGACCAAGCAAACATGTGGCAAGGTTGTTGTTATGTTCTCTATCCAATTATATTTCGTAAGCCTTCTTATATATAGAATCGGTATCAATTTTAATGAAGAATGTGTTTCAATATTCACATTTGTTATAAAATTTATGTAATTATTCTTATGTTGTTCATCTCAGGACGCATTCGCGTTTTCCACCACGCGCGATTGCGGACAAATACTGGAGTAAATATCATATATAAAAAATATCATGTGTAATAAAATGTTAAACTATTCAAAATTAAAGCTGAAAATATCAGGCTGTAACGAATGCATGCTTGGCTTCTAAAGTTGAACAAAAAGAAAATGCTCATTTTGGAAGCAATATTTTTATGTCAGATAGTTATGTCGGAGTTGGCTAATTCTGTTTGGCGGAATCTAATAAATCCAGAGCGAGTCGTTCTGCGGGATCGTCTCAAAGCTGTTTCATTATTCGGCATTAGCCGACGGTCGGCTACGCAAATCTCGCGTCCCTCCGCACAACCCACGAACCCCCGATTTCCTTCATTACTTACCTTCAGTCCGAGACAATGGCAAGAAGACGACAAGAAAAAATAATAATAATTTCAAGTGGAATAACGCTGAAAATCTTTTCACGGGAACAAGAATTATTGTTGTTTTGCAAGCGAGCTCTCAGAGACAAAATGCACCATCCTTATTACGCTATTGTTCGGTGTTACGAGCTTTATTCATTTTTACTTGGCTCAACTTGAATGCTTATTAATTTAAGACCGTGATAAGCTCGAATTCTTTTGAATGAGAGAAGGAAATGTCTGCCCATTGTGAGCTACTTTACATGCTATCGAGTCGGACGATGTACACATTTACTCTGAAAATCTTAACGTTAGTGGACCCGTTTAAATGAAAGCATTGTCTATTGTACGAGCTATGAAGAAATAAAACATTGTCGAAGGTAGCTCTGGTTATCCAGAATAGAGCTGGATGTACCAAAGCTCTTAAAATAATTGTCTTCATACAACACTGCAGTGAATCAGTTGTTGTAATGCATGTTCCTATCGCTTGCAATATCCGAAAATAAATCGCAATGCGGTTGTAACGCCAATGTGTGCATAGCGGACGTGTGTGTGTCATATCGAAACAATGACTGCACATACTATACATCACGTCGAACGCTTTATGGTAATCGAAATATGCCCAAATATGTTGTTAAGAGGGCTCAAAACTACCGCTAAGCATGCGAAGGATGAGTTGAGCATTCATATTTTGCCGGTTGGCCGTAACGAAGCGAGTCGGTAACTTCCGAACTAGCGTGCATGTAGAATTTTTAAGGCATCTATAAACATTCCGATGAGCGTGACGTGAAGAGAGTTGCGGTAATAAAATAATTTTTGCCATATAAAACTAACACAGTTCTGTCAAAATGTCGGAAAAAAGCTGGAGTCGGTGTTCGTACACCGCGACATTTCTCGAAGCGCGCGTCTCAAGACGGCGCTGCATATCCCCCCGGGGGCGAGTCAAGAGTGATTACGAATTTTAATTATTTTTTTAAGCCGGTGGCGAAGAGGTGATGTTTCCCCAGTGCCGAGGCTTATGCAAACAATCGACTCGCACTTGGAATTAATCTGACTTGGGGTATTCTCCTTCGCGACAAGGAATTAACAAGCAAAGAAGTCATTAAGTCGGAAGATATTCGAGGATTCTTTTTAATTGCGGCTTCCTTGGCGTCCAGTTTTCTAATTGGTTCGTGTCGGCGAATAACTTGAACGAATTGAATTTGTCGTGAAACATTTTAAGAAGATCCGTAATTTATTTTTCCATTCATAATGGGTACTTGACTCTGATAAGATTTTCACGATCTACCTAGCGAACGGTGTATCTGCGTGTTATAATTTTCCAAATTTAAATAATTTGTAATTTTCATATGAAAACCGATTTGTCTATTTAACTTCGACGGTAATTAACAAAAAGCTTCAGAATTTTTCTATAAGTGTGAAAACACCACCTAAAAGTAGCAAATTAACTTAATATGCAATACCAGGTCCTCTTGAGTCTTCGACAAAACCTTTACATGGAAAAAATATTACGCCATATCACACGTCATACTAGTGCATATACACTTATTATCCAATTATATCCAACCTTCTAGTAGCTTCGGTACAAACGTAATTGCACCAGCTAAGTGGTCATGATAGGGTAAGCGGTGAGGTAACTTAAACTTTGATATCGATTGTTCAATTTGTGTATTTTATTTAATACGTCATCATCCCGTGTCCCATAGAGGGTAGGTAAGGAGCATGGAGCGCCAAATATTTGTATCCTTAAAGACCTAACGTGCTTCTTATACATTCATGAATATGATAAATACAGCTGAAGATGAACAAATGTAACCCTTATTAAATTTTTGGCACCCACGATCTCTGCCTGCCTTGCAAGGGACCACACGTGATAATATAATAATAATTATTATAGTTTTTGAAAACCATACCTACCTTCATTCATGGGTCCTTTACGAGCTTATCGTCTTTCGTGGATAGTGGAGGTCAGCATTGTTCCATTTCAATTTATTTTTAAATGATGCACACTGCACAGACAACTTTACAAATATAAAGCAAATTCAAAACCGTCTGAACTCATTTATAGTCGCGTTCAATCGGCAAAATTTTCATAACACAAAAATAATAACACAACTAAAAACACACAATTATATCTGATTTTTGAGCTATTTCAGCTGCATAGCAGCGTTTTAAAATGTACAATGTCATACTGACATCGTAAATGATTCCACGTTAGTGCTGCCAAGTGGTGGGTTAGTTAATGAATTATTTGTGGCTCGCGTGCATCGTGGGCTGTAATTATCGAACGCAGTACAACATGCCACCTGAACGAAGAAATTGATATCGATCGTGGCAATAAGTGGCAAATCGATAGTTCTAATTGACTCTTTTTGTACTTTTGCTGCGGTATTCGAAGGGCTTATGATTTTAGTAGCGAACTATGTTTTAATTTGAACATAAAATGTAGATGGTATAAGTAGTGATTTGGAACTCAGCCTAATGATTTAGAATTCAGCCTCCCACTCCGTGGTTTCCTGGGTTCAGATCTTGGTGCGCACCTCTTTAGAAAGAATATGCATTTTGAGTTTAAATATCGCTTACTATTGTAACGATTCCGCGGTAACGGAAAATATTGTCAGGAAATCTATACACCTTAAAGTTCACCGTTTATATATAGCGTTTGAAGTCGCACTTGGACAGTGTATAAATTAATATGGTTTACTTTTACACAACACAACTTTTAAATAAAGCAAAAAATCATCATAATTATCATTAGCTTAAGGCCACTGCTTGACATACCCTTCCCCTCCATTTTGCCCATAATCCCTACGTTGGGCATGCGGATTGGGAATGGAGTACAAACAGATATTTTAGTATATGTATGTAAACATTCTGATACCTTGTGAGTGATGTACTCGTTTGACATGGTTACTGTTATAATGGTACTAACCTTCGAATGAAATCAATGAATTTTATATATATTATTGGCATATTAATTTTATTAAACATTATGCAATAATAATCTTATTAAGTAAAATATAAATTCTTCATGAGACGACGTGTATAACATATAAGACTAATTTACAAATTGCTAGCAGAATATTACGGTGATTTATCCAAAACAGACCAATAATAAACACGGCCTGATTGAGCGACCGCGTTCAAATGACTCATTTATATTAACGAACAAACTCATCAATACTCATTCACTTGATTTAGATCATTCCACGAAGATCCTTCGCTAATTGAAATTGAAATCTGATTTTCTTCATTTCTTCCCCCTCACTGGCTTGTCTCATCGTCACCAGGTAAGCGAGAAAGCGAGATACTTTGAAATATTATCATGCTGAAGAAATTAGACGTATATTTATACGGATAGATCTATCGAGCTATGTTCATACTTTCTTTTTTACTAGGTTTGAATTTTGTGGTATGATTGATACGAAACTACATAGAAAGAAGACAGTCTATAAAGCGTTTAATTGCAAACTGATAATAAATAATAATAATTTATTGACACAAAATAAATCAAAACACGTAGATGAAATTAATCCCTCAGGGGAGGCTTATGTCTAGCAGTGGACGTGGACTGACTGACGATGATAATTAGGTAAAATTAGCACATCGAATATTTTGAAAAAGAAGGTAATATGAAGTGTTTCAGTTCTTAATAAGATGGAATTTGGATCCCTGTTCTGTTTTTTCTCAACCTCCATTTCCTTTACTTATTTCATCATCGCCCGCCGGCCTTACTTTGATTTATATATATTACTATCACCACACTCATTACTATCACAATACTCACACATCGTCATCCTGATTTAGTCTATAGCTAGACATAGGCCTCCTGTAAAGGGCGCCCTTGTGCACTTTTAGTGTGGGTTTATTTCCATAATCCCTCTGCTGGGCATGCGGATTAAGGATAGCTTTTACATATTACGATAATATACATTTTGGTCTCAATATTGGTTTATTAACAGTCCAGACTACTATGTATTAATAGTTTAGATATTTCTTAATGTACTGTAGTCGTATGGTTATATTAAGTACATAGCAATTGTAACGATTAAATTCGTATGTTGTCAATGTATCATCGTGTTACGATTTGAGTATCTTATGTCATAGCTTGTAATATTAGTCGTCAATCGCTGACGGTGGAACAACTTCGTTCCACCCATTGAACCGCGCTAGTGATTAAAAGTATTCGGGAAAAATACAAATAATAAAATTACAATATCGCTAACGACGTCGCCGTCTCCCCAGAATCCTTTTATATTTTCGGGGAATAAATTAATGCCTAGGTAGGGAAAAAGAAAGGCATCTTGCCGCAAACAACGACTAACGATTTCACGTTGTTAAACCGCGCTTTCACTAACCTTATGGCTATTATTATGAGTTGTAAAATTTCCTTGAATTTTCAGCGAAACGACCTTAAACGTTATTGTTAAATACAGCGTCAAAGACGGCTGTAATTAAATATGATTACAACAGAGGTTGTTTCTGAGAATTTTTTAGATGTTCTTTAAAAGATTTTCTGCATCGATTGTTCTAATTTTGTTGATGGTCCAATTTTATATAGCTTTGTAGACTTTTAGATTTGTAAACTTAATTCTCATTGCTGCCGTTCAGATCTGATAACACAAAAATGTTTATGCTCGTGTTCTTGTCAACGAGTTTCACATTTACCCACAGGCTTTCGACTTTGTCGCAATACAATACCTATTTTTATACTTTGTAAAAATATAACCACCACCTCAATTGGTAGGACGAATTTAGAACGAATTAAGGACCACCTACACCTAATGTAAACCTTGGGTAATTGGTAATGTCTTTATTCATTTTTAGTCAATTTATACAACTATCTAATGTCGAATACGCATTTCCATAGCCATCAATTTCACACAAGGCCTAGTAGTCAAAAGAAAAATTGCCTTATTTTGAGGATGGATGACGCGAATTAAGAGAGCAATTACTCATCGGAAAACGCACGAGGGTGGAATGCTAATAAGACGAGACTATGAGTAAAAGCTATTTTTCATTTGGTCTCCATGGGCATCAATGAATTTGTAATTAAGATGGAGATATCGTACTCGATATTGTGCCCATAAATTATCTTATACGCATGAATAATAAATGGTCACGCGACGGGACTTACATAAGGATTGAAGACCAACGAATAACAGAAGCCAGAGAAAGTTTAAAAATTCTGATTGCGAAATGTACGATCACCTATTGTTCTTTTTCTCATTTCTCTTCTCCTCTTTATATTCCTATTTGTAATTTTTACAATATTCACTTTTGAAAATCAATATTGCGAAAACGACTGTTTACTGTTTATTTTACTTTCTTAACAGACCTGTCGATGGAATTTATCAAGACATCAAAAACCGATAAATATATCAAATGTTTTGATTTATGGGCGTAAATGAAGTCTATGAACTAGGAATTTTAAGTATAATTTTTTGGAATGTGGTTAATTTTGTATTGGACAATAAAGTTTTTATAAGACAAAAATTGTGGGCTTGCTGGCAGTGATGCTAGAATCATATCTGTACTCATCTTAAAAATGATATATGGTTAAATCTAAATAAAATTACTAGGAACTTCTTTCAGTCAGTTTGTATATATATTGGAGCTCTATTTGTTTTTTGTCGAGACAGCTGTCAGTTGACGACATTTGTTGAAGTTTTGTTACAGAGTGAGTAGCTTTGTGTTCCTAAAACTTTCTGATGTCGAATTACTGTATACGCTTATTGAATAGTTTGACGAAACTTGCAAATACTGTTCTTGAAATAATTACGTTGGAAGACGTGCACAAAGAGTGTTTATTAGTCAAGCTTTTTTAAGGAGTGTTATGTCTGCCAACTCGTTACTGGCCATCCTGATGGAAACTGACCTTGACTCTTCATATTTTGAGAAGAGATTCATGCCAACGATAGAAAGATGAATGGAAATGAATGGAACGAATGAAATGATTATCTCGGTTCGGCGCGGCTCGGCAAACGTAGTGTAGAACGGCCTCCAGCCAAGTGAGGTGACAATTTGCGAAAGGGTGCAGGCTGAAGCTGGATGCAACAAGCCGAGGACAGGGCGCGATGGCGCTCTTTGGGGGAGGCCATAGGCTGATAAAGATGAGGATGATAATGATGATAGTAATTCATTTATAAAACTCCTTAATGTATCTATCTGTTTCGTCAACATCATCATCAACCGAGTTGTCGTTCTGCTATCGGACGCGAGTCATCGCGGACACCGTTTCCACCACTTTAGTTTATCTTTAGATTCAAGGTCACACAACATTCCATCTTATTACACATTGGTATGTACCTCGAGGCGTTCGCCTCACGTTTTTCCCTCAAGTCGTAGAAATTTCCCAACTTTTTCCGCTCTGGCCACTTATCACCCTCCCCGCGCAACCACTAATTGCGTCCGTTAATTAGGAAACGTCGTGAGTGTTTACTGAGAGAGCTAAGTGTGAAGTTCTTCCCCCGGTAAGTTTAATGTCACCCCGTCGGCGAAGAACGATAGGCGATACAATAAAATGTCGCTATGTATACGCACCAGCTCACCTTTAAATTAACAGCATGAAGATATTTAGATAGATTCCAGTAGTTCTACTGCTATGTCCGGTTAATATGAACGAAGAATTGAATATAAATCGTAGACGGAACACACTTACGCTGCTTAGCATCTGTCAATTTGACATTTGGCAGAAATTATCAATTGCCGCTATATTTATATAGTTGCTTAATATTACCAAGACAAATGCAATAACATTAGTTTTTTTTATTAACAATGCATATCTAAATTATGGTCGATTGAATACTGTTTTATTATAAAACTGTCTTTTTTATCCGCTGCTTACTTGTTGGTGATGTGCTAAGTGCCTAAAGTTGGCGTGAAATTACTTCCGGCCAAGTTGAAACTTCAGAAAATAAACTTGGTGGGATTAATTAGCTGATGGGATGAGGATTAGACGCTGCGTCTGCCCCTAATGAGATTATGAGAGTTTTGTTTCTGAAACTTTTCAGCTTTACTTACCTTAATTTCGTTCTCGTGTTTAGGGTTTATTGGGGACAAGGTATACGTAACTTGTTCGTTTACTGAGTTTGACATATTTTCACTCATAAATCTGTTTTATTTCTTTATTTCGTATTCAAGTAGGTTTTTGGGTTGTATATTGGTAATTCTAGATCCGCATGTATGATTAGATATGTTTATAATTAGAAATATTGACCTTGACCGGTATTGGAAGTGTTTTTTGAAAATGAATATTTTTCGTAAGTTGGTTGGTCTAGTCCAAATGCGTGTTATATCGAGTCCAAATTGCACGCTGGGTTCTTCCAAGTCTCTAACGGGATTTGCAAAGAGCACTGAATGCCAGATATTTATTAATTCCAAATAAATACACATGAATTCCAAATATACGCAATTGACGAAGAAAAGCATCGAGTGCCAAACACAGATTAATTAATTCCAAATACAATTAAGAACCAAATAAGACGTACTCGAATGATAATTATAATACTTACCCTCTTAGGCGTTATTAGAACAAATTATGGCGAGCCCTGTCACCTCAAGGTAAACAGCGAAGGAAAACAAAGTCAGAGGCCGCGTCAAAGAAAATGAATCGGAGGTGTGTCAGCGGCTTGTAATTAACGCCAGCCGGCTTAATTACGGACCGTATTGAGGCTAACTGAAATGTGTCATCCGTGGACTTTATTGGATGTCCGTTTAACCGTCTATCGTGTCACCGGTAACGTCTATCGTCTATAATGTGCTAGATGTGTAATATTAAATAATGTTCGAATTTAACAATCAAGTTATTGCTTATTATTGTTGAATATGAGTAGTTGATTGTAACATGTACTAGAATATGTAACAAAAG
>DVPD01000353.1:0-11867 GCA_018237605.1 Apyrrothrix (Melanopyge) sp. n. Burns01
TTGGATTTCTCTAAATATTAGAATTTCTAGTGGTGGCTCGGAGTCTGGAGTCGTGCCCGGTGTATGGCAATAGACTCACCACCGATTTCATAATGGTTCGTAAACGTAACTGGTGGAATGTGGGAGTGTACAACACTCCTCTGCCTACATCTTCTGGGATTATAGGCGTGATGTTACGTTTAACAGTAAACTGTCTGTAACCCGTAAAAATATTCTTAGTAAAATGAAAATAACTGTTGGAAAGAAGAAAAAGAAATTTTTGACTGTGTACAAGTATTCAACAAGCGGGTAAATTTCGGATCAGAAATTATTTACAAATTACATTCAAAGTAACCTTAAAATTAACCCTTAAATCCATAAACGTTATATTAAAACAAAACGTAACATCACGCTTGTAAACCTCGACGGCTTCCGAAGTGCGATCTAAGATGTAAAACACGATCCTTGACAGTGACCGTTCACTTATGTATTGACTAAGCATCGGAAGCTGTTGGCAGAGTTCTCTTCCGCAACATAAAGAATCTGTTATATTACGCAAAGTGAGCATAGCCAGCCTTAAACTGATTAACAATTGTCGTCTGCCTTCTTTTAGGGTCACGATAATTCGATTTGGAATATATCAGGCTCGTTAAAATGATCGGACAGTTGGCTTGACCATAATTCTTATCATTGCATCTAAGTGTTAGGGCGAGACTAAAGTCCCACACGTAATATTTATAAACACGTTTATCTAGAAAAGCCTAAAGGTCGTTGACTAGATAAAAAAATAGATAAAATCGTGGTTCTATGGCTAGTTTATTCTAATCATTTCTTATTAAGCCCTTACATGGGAATCTGTCATCCTATAACAGGTTTCGCAATAAAAAATATATACTAGACATTTGCATGTATTTTTCTTATTCGTCGAGGAATTCTCATGGAAAATAGCTGGACGTATTAGAATGTCTTTTTTTACTAGTTGTGCACCGTTGAGATGTGGCAACACCGCGGTATAGCATTACTGTGGACAGATTAAAAAGTTTTTGCGGGAATTTTGCGCGACCAGTAATAAGCAATTATTTACACACCAGCTCGGGAACCCGATACAACATGTATATTCACATTAAATTATTACATACGTAATGCTTAAGACGTGTAGCTACTAACTAGGACTCACCACATGAGTGTCCTGAACGAATACACAAACAGAACTAAACCAACATTCAGATGAATACAATTTTTTGATTTCATCAATCTATATGTGTGTAAAATAATTGTGATGGCTGAACGGCTCACCACAACAGCTAAAACTTCCTTAATTCATTAATTTTTAAGCTAAAAATGTGTGCTAATTAGTATACAGACTGTTGGTTGGAAATAACATAACATTGTACCTACCTAACTAGTCATTTATCCCTTAATAGGTAAAATAGGTATTAACAGTTTGGAAGAAAGTTTAGAAAATTTGAAATTATATATTTAATTACGACTGAAAATAAAAATTTGCATGATCACTCCATGGATTCCTACCTACACTGCTGTAGAGCTATTTTCTACTTTATTGGTAAAAACGAAATATTATATGCAAATTATCTATAATTAGCAGATAATATTTCGTGCGGATATTTCATATTTTCAGAAGCTCAAGCTTCTGAATATGCACCGTAACTATGAGATGAAAATGCATGATTCATAAAATTAGCAATCATGCCATTGTAACAATGTTTCTCAGTTCGAACGTCTTTTATTTGGAACACTTAAGCGAGAAAAGATCTAAAACCAAACCATACTTAGGTAAAATCTCTCAAAGTAAGAATGTCCATATAAGGGCTTTGGAACACTGTTAATATGAACGAGAAAAAGATCGAACGTCAGACCATGGTGAGATAAAATCGTTCAAAGTAAGAATGTCTTCTGCGAGTAAACGAGAAGTGTCCAAGCGTTTATCCGATCAGCCGCTGCTTCCTACGGGCGTGTGCGCAATTAGTTAATGTAATTACCTAGTAATGTTATTGGGCGTATCTTGTAATTGCACGCTGGAAAGTAAATTATGAGGAACGTTCATTTTACTTGTAAAGAGATCATTTCTCTAGAGATATATGTACATTCGGGTTTAGGTATAGCCGCAACTTCTAGAGCGTGACATTAATAATGGGAGTGTCTGCTATATACTATACCTCATTTATAACTCCTTTGGATGCATAGTACCTTCAAATATACATTCTAAAAAATAAAATAAGTTTTTGAAATATTCATAGAACAGAATATTCATTAGATATGTATTGACGACGTCTCACAGTTCAATTATAAACTAGAATGATCAGTGTAATAGGACAGAATAGCTACGGACAAACAT
This sequence comes from Apyrrothrix (Melanopyge) sp. n. Burns01, assembly GCA_018237605.1. Lineage (NCBI taxonomy): Eukaryota > Metazoa > Arthropoda > Insecta > Lepidoptera > Hesperiidae > Apyrrothrix > Apyrrothrix (Melanopyge) sp. n. Burns01. The sequence goes on from DVPD01000353.1 coordinate 2,336, forward strand.
AAAATCTAAGTCGCTAAAGTCTACATTGTATTTCAATACCCAAAACACGGGCGATTATTGGGCTGTAAATCGAACTGTAGGTCCTTATAATTTTCTTTGTTATTTGTAACATCTTAGATGAACACACTTAGTTAAAAGTACTTAGTGAAACATGACATTCCTAGGAGTTAATGAAGTGGGGTTCATTAATTTAAAAATTATTATTGGTTTTACGACACCGTTGATAACTAAACGACGAATCAACAAACCGGATCGAATTTAAGGGTGCGTTCACACAGAGCGTTTGGATGCTACACGTTAATATGCTTTGACGAACTTGGCTTAAGGTCAATATGGTTTTTGCATTTTTTACGTTGGTTGTCAATTATTTTTATTATAACAGTTTAAACCCTACTTGTCGTACAAGTATATTAAAAAGTACAAATTTGTAATCCACCTATTTCCAAAAAAAAAAATTAATCTCTTATCAATGTAAAGATATATCAATCTTGTATCATACTTATATAATTTATTCCGAAATTGGAAAATGCTTCTCGAAGAATTTTATCAATTTTATTAACAAATTCAAATAAATATTTGAAAAACATTGTTTTATTCACCATGAAAATAACTACAGCGCTGTAACATCGTTCTAAACTCCAGGAGAATATGAAATACCTCGATTCCACTCTACCTCTTGCTAATTTGATGTAAGTACGTATGACGAAACAAGGGAAAACGCACAAGCTCATTTACGTCTGAAGCTCAAATTGGGTTGAAAACAAGTTCGTCCAACTCCAGCGCACTTCCCGAAACCACTTCTCTAGTTATTCCGTAGAGCATGTATGGTGAAAGTTTGAATAAAGGTTGGAGAGGTTTTGTTTGTACAAGATATTGATTTGTGGCGTCCAAACGTCGCATACGGAAGATGGCCGCCAGCCGGCAGTGGCGGTGGTCAGTGCCGCACTTTCGCCGAACAAGGCATTTCTCCTCAAGGACACGCAACCTGTTCCCACTGGACACGATCCCGCATGTGTTCTATACGTGCGCACTCGTAGTGTGAGCCCGGTGGCGCGCTGATGGGGGAATTTATGAAAATTCAAGCAGGAGTATTTAATGTGATAAATTATCGCACGGTTAAAACGACCCTAATATTGCTTAGTCTCTTCATCGGCATCGTCATGTATCATTTTCATTTAATAAGCTGGCAATTTAGGAAAGACAATTCATTAATTTAATTTTCGTGAGTGCCTCGATGGTCGAATGGTTGCAAACTCGACTGCCGATCGAGAGTTCTGGGTTCAAATCCCCGGTCGAGGACACGTGTTTTTTTTTAACTTAGAATTTCTAATAGTGGCCCGGAGTCTGGAGTTGTGCCCGGTGCATGGTAATAGCTCACCGCCTATTCCATATTGGGACGTAAACGTAAACTGGCTAAATGTGGTAGTGTACTACCCTCTTCTGCCTGCCTCTTCAGGATTACAAGCGCGATGTTATGTTATGATAAATGCAGTAATTATAATAAATAGATCACCTAAGCTATATTAATGAACGTTCAATGTCGCAGAACGGCTAGATGTAAATGATGAAACGCAGTCTTATCTTGATAAAACCACGACCACTGGTTGTCAATGTGAACCGGATGATGAATGGTGATGAAATTATCTGTTCTGTATTTGAATGTTACTGCCGGTTCCTGTAATACACGAGACAGGATATACTTCTGTCGTGATACATGTACGAAGTTTGTACATGTACCGTGCAAACTACATATCGTTTGCCCGGAAGAATACTGTATCATGTCAACATTTGGCACTAACAGTTCGACTAGAAAAAGTTCTACCTTTAAAATTAGGTCGAAAATGTCTTTAGTGATAATTATAGAATAAACACTAATATATATTAATAATAAAAAAAACCCGTTTATCTTATGAATATACCACAATATTTGTAGTTAAAAACTTTAATAGCTTCTCTTGAAAAAGTACGGTTTTCGAGTTAATACAGTATTCTTCCGGACAAACGATATGTAATGGATGCTGTACTAAACGCATTTCTCTTACAAAAAATAACACTTTCGAGACTTCAGCAAGAACACCACTACAACCTCTAGAAACAAGGTTATCGCGGTCATAATTGCATTACATTACTCGTTTGATTCGCAATGTGTTATTATTAACATAACATATTCAAATTGTTAAACCTAACTTGAATTACTGCTTATCGTACAACAATCACTAGTTTGAAAAGTATACATTTAAAAGTAAAAGTATTAAGCAAGCTTACAAACAACGTTCAAGGTTAGACGAAACCTTTTGTAAAATAAAAAACAAAATAATTTATAATCGAGTGAATGTGCTCTTTTATCTGTAATTGCGTTTATAGGCGCGTCATTGACTGGACACTTGGTAATGGTCAGTGCCTTAAGCTTTCTCATTGTGTAAGGGTTGATGACGGTGACCAAGAATGTTGGTCCGAGGGTTGTGCTGTGTGCCAAATAAATCTAAGGTGTGCGCGGTTTCTTCACGATATTTTCTTTCACCGTTATAGCAAGTGATATTTACCCTTAAAATGCACACTTGTAAAGAGATGCGCGCCAGGATTTGAACCCGGGCCTCCGGAGTGAGAGGCCGAATTACAAACCACCGGGCCATCACTGCTATTCATATATATTATTCGTAAACATTAATATTACTTGGCCGCGGCAATTAAGAACACTTGCAATTTGATGCGATTTCGCAATAATCGCAGCCGCGGAACAACATCTGAATTTAATTGTTTACGTGTATCCTAAACATGGGTCTACTAAATTATTTATTCAGTCCACACAAGATACAAACTAATAACTCAACGGCGACATTTTTATTACCGATTTCCTGCAACTAAGCTGATTATTACACAATCATTAGTGTGCCAATTAATTAAAAGATAATTAATAACAATTTGTGAATTTCAGTTACATTAATGGGCTGGAATTTGTAAATTAATGACAAATATTTCTCATTTTTTTCTAGAGAAAAAAAAAACAAATATTTAGATTCATATATTCGGTCACTACTATTGTAAGTAAGTATATTAAACAGCACGCAAGTGTACATAACGGCATTTTAAATAGTAGATAAGATAATGAGTTGAAGTTCGGATGTGTGCCATCAACCTTTGAAATAGACACGTAGGGCAATTTGGTTGGAGTAGGTAGTCAAAATCAAAGTCAAAATAATTTATTTATATAGGATTTACACTTATAAACGTCATTATAATTAAGTTTACGTTAGTTCGTACCGCGCCCAGAACTGAGAAAAACTAACAAGAAACTCAGCGGGGATGTCAGTGGTGGGCTAAGGTTGGTAAGGTAGTGGACTAAGGTTTACGAGAACAAACCTTGTTAAATCAACCTTTAAGGGCTTACAAAATTATCGCAAGAGTGTCCCCTATCAAGCAATAGACAATCTGAATTAATTTGTATGTGGCTTTAGAATTAATTCTGAACACCCATGTATATATATTTTGTCAAATCCATTTTCCATTGCGGCCGAGCGACACTTTACCATTCAACTTTACTTTATTAACTATTTCGTTATTCTGAAACAATTTATTCTTTCTACACGTTCCAATTATCTACGCATCCCTTTCTTAATACTCACAACTACATCTTTCGCACTACATCGTAGTATGATTACGTCGTCTCTTAAGGACATATTTGTTTTATCTCTCAACTCTTTTTATTGTTCCACTGTTGGACACGGGTCTCCTATCATGAGAGGGTTAAGCTCATCGTCTACCGCGCTGGCCAACTGCGGGTTGGTAGACTTTACATGTCTTAGAAAACATTTTTTTTATTGAACTGTAAGGAGTGCAGGATTCCTCACGATGGATTCCTTCACCTTTATAGCAAGTGATATTTAACCTTAAAACGCACGGTACTTGGTACGTGTTAGCCAAATATCATTGAATACCTTTCTTGGAACTTTGGCTTGTTAGATATGCTACCATTTTTTTAATATTACTATACATTCTCCAAAAATCTAATTTATTATACATAAACCTATAGAAACTGAAGGAACCACAACGATTAAACACCGGAAAACGTAATGATAATTACCGGAATCATCGTACTTTGTAAGTACGTGTACTTACATACATTACACAGTGTAATTACCGTTTCACGTGCGTGCTAGTGTAAATTTGTCGAAGTTTGATTAAATGTGTCTACACACGGTACTTGTTTCACTTGAATGGCATTGACTAGTGGCGTGAAGTATATAAACTAAATAAAAATTTAATGATTATTTAATGAATAATGAGTTAAATAAAAGCATAAGGGATAGTTATTGTTAAATTGCTGAATTATTTGTACACAGCTACAAATTGAGCTTTACTCAAAAAGTCCATTTCTTATTAAGAAACTATATACGCTTTATTATTCCGCTATCTTGGAACTTCTATTCGAATATTGCTTCTAAAACCATCATCACAAAACCATCATCATAAAAGTACACACAAAAAATTTAAAATAGCTAAAATAATTTGAGTTACACAAGATGCGGCAGATTTAATCAATATATTATAAATGTAAATGTATATGGCAGAGAGAAAGTAATTTATTGAATTTTATTACATTTCATAAGTTTGTATTTATTTATTAGTTCCTTATTTATTGATTATTCACTTATTCTTTACGTAACATACGTAATATCATGCTTGTAATCCTCGAAGAGATAGGCAGAGGAGTGTGGTACACTCCCGTGTGTCACCAGTTACGTTTATGCTCCACCATGGAATAAGGATTGAGTCTATTGCCATTCACCAGGCAATCTAGACCCCGAGCCATTAATAGAAAATGCTACAAGATAATTTAAGTAACAAAAATCGAATAGTACCCGACCCGGGATTTGAGCCCAGGACCCTTCGGCAGGCATTTTCTATAATAATATAAAATCTATTTATTTATGTAACTAAAATTGAATCTAAAGCACCTGGTGGTAAAAAAGGGGGGCTCAATACTAAATAAGCAATTCCACAGCCAACATCGGGATGGGCAGAGAAATGTCCTACGAGTTTTACTCATTCCAGCCATGCAAATGAATTATATAAACGTGTTAACAAACTATGTCTGCGGCCAATAAGACATAGACCGCACGAACTAGAATTGTTTATTTTGCGTGACTACACAGCCTGGCAACAATAAAATATATTGTTTATAACTTCCTATTTTAGTGCCGTTTATTAAAAATAAGAGCCTTTAATATATTTTATGATGCTCGCATTGGAGACGTTTTGTGTATGGGAATGGGAGAACTATTCCAGGGCTTGATGGTTGCGTCACGGGTTTAGTGTCTTATACAAGAATCTTTGAAACCGTTCTGAACACCTCAGAATTAGATTATTAGGATGAAAGTATCAAATTGCTTAAGACGACCTCTTATGTAAATATTTAGTATAAACCCCTAACGGTATTCAGAGTTTTAAATTCATCTTTTAAAATAGTATTTAATATAATATGCCGTAATTTATTGTTTTCCAAAAAACTCATATATACATGTTTTAAATTTTCATATTATGACACTTGGTTCAATTTTTCTGTTCGAAAAGTAACTTATATTCTTAAATCGATTTCAAAGTGTACAATCGAGAAAGTAATCTTCGGTGATGGTAGCGTGAAATGATTTAAAATGGCCAAGATATTGAACAGTGAACTGAAATAAACCTAATAATGAACAGCTAAGCCAGCGATACAACTGGTGGGTAAGTTGTCTACGTGATGACTGTAATTATGTTGATGATGGAAAGTTACAGGCAGCTGTTATTGGACTAAATGGAATGTTCCAGAACGTGTTTCATTCAGTAATAGTTGATAAACTTTTACAATACGCAGAAATCAACTCGGCACCTGCGACGAAGACGCTTCCCTTTCCATCGTCGGACTCCGCCTTCCCATGCCTATAGTATGGACGATAATTTATTATCGTTATGTGTGGGATGCTTTTATACTAAAATAAATCTAAAAATACCTGTACCTCGCTATTGTACCATCATAGGGGGTTCCGTATCTTCTACGAGACATAGATTCAGTAGTTTATTTATGATATTTTAATCATTTAAGCAGCCTTCCGTAATTTTTATAAAACGTTTCATTTGCATTTAAATACGTGAAGTATTTTCATCAAATTATTATTATTTTTATGATTTATATTGACGTTGCAATTTACTCGCTAAGTAAGACGTATTTTTTGCAGTTCTACTTATGTAACGACCATTCAATTTATTCAAAAAAAGGCCGCTACCTTTCACGTTACAGCAGAAAAACAAGACTGTAAAGAAAAACAAGAAGTCTGTGCCAAATTTGAATCATCAACTGCATTGATTGATAGAAAATGCCATTTGATAAAAGTCAGCTCTTTGTTAACAACAATAAAGCATAAATAAATAAATAAATAAATAAAAACAGCACACAATCAAGGGAAATACAAGTTGGTTGTTCGTGTCGGAAATCAGTGTTTATACCCAAACAGAGGTATGAGGCCTGCTATATAAGAAACCAGTTAGTGTCACGTATATATTCTCACGCTGAGTAAGATCGAAGCGAGTATCATTTGCTCGCGGTGGTGTCAGGTGTCAGCTAGACTGAGGCCGGGGGCTACGTGGTGCACGGCGTAGTGTTTGTGTGCAGTGAATGTTCAATGAAATGAGTATTGTGTTCAATGAAAAACGTAAGGCACCAGTGGGCAACAGAAATTGATGCAAGAAGCTGAAATTACAATTCCGAATGTTGCCCTCCCCGCAGACATTCCCATGAAAGATACGAAGCTGAAGAATCCGGTTTTGTTTAATGTTTTGGAATTTTCTTGTTGTTTATATTGTTGAGCTGCATAGCTCATTGTGAGTAACGAAGAATGATAGCTGGGACAAACATTCCTTAATTTATATCGTAATTGTTATTGTCGACTTTGTATCATCATAAACTAAAATAATATTCAGGCTATCTTTCATCTCATGCTACACTCTATTAAAGATAGAATAAAGACAGCCTGTTGTAAGAAGCCAGTGTAATTTTCAAATTTATCAATTTTCTACATACTTATCAACAAAATCTAATGGACGGTTTCGCCTTTTGCATCCATAGTGCACATATTAATCGTCTAGATTATTAATAAAAAGTAAATTACCAATGAACGCAACGAGATCTTGTATTTCAAATTCTCCATCTCTTAAAACGGTCCGCACGCTGAGCCACCACGTGTCTTCCAAAACTTCGATAAATTTCACTCTTTCGTCTATATTATCCTTCACTGTTTTCGAAGCTGACTCCTTGGACTCCTCGTCATTCTGGCTGTAGTACGGTGATTTGATACTCGTATCGATGTACACTTTCGTTGGCGACGATACGGACACTAGAAGAACGGTGGACGGTCAAGGTGATAAAGACATTAATAAACAAAAAACAACTTTACAACGCACGCCTAAAGTTCAAGTTAGCGTGACTAATTGAATAATCGTGACATTTGATGCGGATTTGTGAATACGAGAAGGTTATTGGCTCTCGTTTATAGTTATAATAATCGTAATGGACTCTGATTCATCTTTTGTTGATTCCATCGGATAAAAGGAACCCCTCAATGTGGCAACTAACTGCAGAGACATGCGAGGAAAGTGGAAGCGTAATGCAAGTTTACATAATGTATCTCTTTGCTGAGCTGACATTGTGCAATGTAAAAGGGGAAACAGGTCAGACAACACATTTTTCTTTAGAATATTCAATGTCTCAATAGCATCGAGTCACTTTCAAAATGCGGTTTCGCATTTACGTCACTGTAAAGGTTAGGACATATTCGCTGAAATATTAAGCCTTGAGCACCTTGATCGCCGCAGTTCCTTCGAAAAGTCCGTGGCCTCGTCGGTGGACCGGCTCCACCGTTCATCGGAGGCCTTTCTGCTGTCATTTTTCACCATTTTCTTATTTGCATCACATATCACTTCACTTGCACTATTGTTCGCGTTATCACTTGCACAACAATCCGTCTTAATTGCGATCAACTTTGTTTTAAAAATTGTGTTGCTATCTTTGTCGCTCGTTCAAATCTGTCAAATAATGGATGTTAATGTACTTTCAACAATCAAGATGACCGATAGGTTCGTAACGATATTAAACACTGTAACGCCGTGGAGGAAAACCGAAACTTGACGCCGGCAGCTGCGGCGCTCTCAGGGTCAACCGGTACGACCGGCGCCGTGGCCTGTAGAAACGCGAACTGATTTTTTTCTCGATATCATTGCAACGCCTTTGTATTGTGTAGCGCGTACGAAAATTTCATCTATTCACACTGACACCTGAAGTGTTTCGAATTGGATAATTTGCCAATCGTTCTGTATTGAGCTAATCGTGCTTACGCCTTTGTTGAGTACCAATTTCGCTTGTTCTTTTATGTTTGACCATTTACAAGACACACACAGACTACGCGGTACAAAATTGATTTTCTTAAAATGTTTTTGCAAACAACGCGCGTAACGTAGCTCGGCATTATGTTATCAGTTTGCCGAAGTTGTTATGGTGTGGTTGTGAAAACGCGAGATACGAACGCGTCTGTTGCTCTGTACCAACAAGCGTGTAGACCGATGGCGGTGCAATCAGAGCATTGCGAGTTGCAACACAATGACGGGCCGGCGCATAATCTGTTCCGCGGCGGAACAGTTAAATCAATTGCTCATAGTTTTGAATGCGTTTTTAATTACAATTTTATAACGTTCACAGTGAACTTGATGAGGCACGTCTACAAGAAAGGATGTAAGAAGAATTTATTATAACAAGTAAACCACTAGTAGATGTGTATAAAATTAAATCGAGCTATTTAAGTAGATCTGACAAACAGAGATATACTATTTTAAAATAATATAAGTATATACATTGTATACAATGTTCTCGAAGACTATAAATCTGTACTTAGCCAGTATGATTTATAATCTATAAAAATAGCGTAACATCACGCCTGTAGTCACTGAAGAGGTAGGCAGAGGAGTGTAGTACGTTCCCAATTTTCACCAGTAGTAACTCTACTACATTGTATAAAAATGAATGTTATGAAGACAAATATTTTTCAACTGAGGTGTTGATCACGAATTCCTGGTATCCGATATATCGTTCGCTCTCATTCCACAGAATAACTTATGAGGATTTATTCTGAACTACTGATTTCATATCGAATGCACTTAATACCAACTTTGATATTAATATTCCAGTAGTTTTTTTTAAAATATCTATCTATCTATCTATATCTTCACGCCAGGTCCCTTACGCGGTAGGCAGAGAGCACCGAGTGCCAAATATCTCTAACCTTACAGACCTGCCGCGTTTCTTCTATATTCATCACTCTCTTTATACATACACGCAGGTACCGGAGACTTGTGACCCCCCCATCAGCTAGTACCTGGCTGATTTGGTCAAGATAGGTGAGTCTTGGCCTCCCTGGGCACCTGCGTCCGTCCCTTTTTAAAATATAAACACCAAAAAGCTGAATTGACTTAGCAATGCAAAGAACTTCTTAAGAGTGATAAAATG
>DVPD01000354.1:0-11865 GCA_018237605.1 Apyrrothrix (Melanopyge) sp. n. Burns01
GCCTGTCCTATATTTTAAAAAGATGGTTTGACACATTTAACAAAAACCGGAGACTCTCATCGCCAACCTTTGTTTTGTACGGGAATCGAACCTACGACCGTCGGCGGAGCGAAGAAGATCATTAACCGCTGGATCAACAAGCCGGTCAATGTCAACATCTTCATAATATTTACGTAAAATAAATTACGGAATGTTTACAGCCGGAATTAACTTACGGTATATATATTTAATTTTATTGTCAGCATTAGCGATTATACGCCACTGTGTTCTGTGTCATCCTCATTATCAGCCCTTTTGCCTTGACACTGGGACACGGCTGTCCTCTTAGAGTGTCAAGAGCTACATGGTCTTAAGTCCTATGAGGTCTATGTATGTCCTATGAGGTCTATGTATGCAGGTACTTTCCTGTAAATAAACATAAGTCTCTTCTGTTACGTGACTGTTCTCTACTCTCTCTCAATTCAGACCTCAATAGCTCCTTAAAAATACCCCTATCTGAGAATGAATGTTTCCTCAAAATTGGTACGGTCACTTCGAAGATGAGCTCGGGCAGAGATCAAGAGACTTTAAAGAGGCATGTATGGGATCATGTTATTTTTTTAATATCTTATTGTATTACAGAAAAAAATACGCTTTAGTTTTATTTACCTATATAAGTATATATAAGGTAGGGACATAGACGAGAAAAAATGCATGTAATTTTATACTGAGTCAATTGTGGTTTTATACTCATTTATTCCACTAACACGTTAAATTCGCGTACAAAGAATATCAATGGCTTGCGTTTGATGTACGTGCGTAATGAAACACGTTAAAAAATTCAGATCAGGTTTTTTGGAGTGGAGCGGCTAACGTCAGTTGGTGGGTAAACGTGCAAGAATCTGATTCATGGTTTGTTTTGAGTTGTTTCTGAATATTTATCTTGTTTTTGAATATGTTTCTACATGACAGATGAAATTGTAACATCAATAGGAAACGAAGGAGTTGAAGAAGAGAAATAATTAGTAGAAAAATAAAGAGCTACATCAGTATATATCTATGGATATGACTGGCCCGTCGGTTAATAATAATAATAATAATATCTTGGTATATCTCCACACACGGCCATCTGATCCCATACTAAGCATCAAGAGAGCTTGTGTTACAGTAACCGGACGGCTGATAAACGACATATATAAATAGAAATATATACTTATATTTTGTTTACACCCAGACACTGAACAAATATTTGTGTTCATCACACATTCTGGATGGGAATCGAACCCACGACCCCCGGCGCAGCACTCAGGTTCGCTAACCGCTGCGCCAACGGGCTATTCGATTATAACTATTTAAAAAGGAATAATTTTGTATAACAAGTGCTATTACATAAAAAATGATTTTTCCTTATTCTATACCAATATGGGCGCAACATACCTTTCATGTCAAATTATAAGGAGTATCTACTATTTTTTTGTTCACTCGTCCAGCAGGAGACATTTACCTAAACCACCGGTTTTAACAGATACTATGAAATATTGATGTCCCATGTTCGAAACTACACACCTCACCATAGACGTGAAAAGGGACATGACACCAGCGAGGTATGGTTGTAAAAATTTTATTACAGTGACAAGTAGGTAATTGACTTGTTTCGAGGTTGCGCGGTCGTCGTCCAAAACTGGGTAGGAATTAGCTGTTCGTTTCAGTGGACGTAAAGGATGTCAACATACATACATATATCTGCTGTACTTCGTATGAGTTGTTATGTTTATACAGGATGCCTATGCGAAGCGGTTGTTCCCGCTCACATATGCATCCGATCTTAAATAGGAATTAAATATACCAATAATTTGTCCAGAAAATCTAAATAAACACCAGCACTGCTGTTTAGAGTACGTATACATTACGGAAAGTACATTAAGGAAAGATACTATGGCAGTGGAGCTCTAAAGTAAGAGTTCATTTCTCCTTTTACTTTTTTAAGAGAAATCAAAGCAACTTACTGAAAGAAAATTTGTCATTTTGATGAGATTTACTAAATTTTAATCGTTATTTCCACTAGAGAATACGTATTATTTAATTGAATATATAAAAAACTTGTAAATTTTTGCAAGCATGACTACTCTTATTGTTAAAAAATCAAATGTCAATGGTAATTTTAAATTAATCTTTCCGATCAGTAGTAAAATTCTCTTCCAGCACTGAATAAAACCTCGCATTAACATAGCAATAGATACAGTTAGTATAGTTGACATACAAATGCAATTACGTTTCTCTGGACTTCCACGTAAAACTCTCAGTATCATATACTTCGAAAACTGTTGTCCTAATACGATTCGCAGGAAACGACTGGGGCGATGCAACTTCCATATTCCAATTCAACATTCAAATAAAACGTAAAAGTGATGCATTCAAAGAGTATCCAAACAGAGGTGCCTTATCATTGAAATTAATTTGCCATTTTTAATGTACATGATATCTATGTACAAATAACAGGACAATTTTAGGATGAAGAATAAAGTAAGCAAGCTCAAAGACAAGCAGTGCTAGGAAACCAACTGTAATTTTATTTATCCTAATCATTATTTTCTTTACATTGTCACCTTGATGTAAAAGAAATTCTCCGTTAGTCATACGTTTCATATGTCACAGTAAATACTAATAATACTACAATATGATCACCCTGGTGAATCGTAGAAGTGTACTACATTTCTCTGCTTATCCTTTCGGGGAAATATAAGCGTGAAATATGTTAATACCACAATTATTTTGACAATGTGCTTCGTGTAATAAATTTTTGCGTGCATGTCAACGAGCCAAAATCAAATGTCGCCTCTGTTCAGAGCCCCATTATTCGTCTTTGGCATCGGAAGGTAACTGGATTAGCGTCGGGCGCAGTACATATCGGTGCAATATATCGTTTCGATTGAGCTTTTGGTGTATTCGCGGATACACCCTCCCCACCCTCACCCTCGGGGGTGACGGACGTCACACTGAGATCTTTAGTTACATTTACCGTTCTAGTTGTACTTGTGTTGTTTTGGATGCCCGTCGTAAGTTTGGTCCCGAACTTTCCATTTGCAAATATCCACCACCGTGGATATATCGATCCGTCCGGCCTTCAGTTATGTTCTGTTAGTGTTTTATATCACTGTTATACAGTTATTTTTCGTGAAGGAATAATATCTTTATAATAGATGTATCGATCATTTGGGTTGTTTTGTTGGTTTTTTACTAATGAAAACGTTTCAAAGTTATTGGATACTTTAACTGTATTTAATGGTAATCACTTGAACCTGCAAAAACTATTTAAGATTATGAGGATGCAGTCGTAATAAATATAGCGATAAAAACACGACTTTAAATACCCGGTTGGGGTACTACTAGACTTTGCTAACTTAGATTTTCTAATAGAGGCTTGAAATCTGGATTTGTGCCTGGTGTATGGATGAATCGACTCACCACGTATTCTTTAATAGGACCTAAACGTAGATGGTGAAAAGTGAGAGTATACTACACTCCTCTGCTTACCTCTTTAGGGATAACAGGCGTGATGTTACGTTTAAAAATATGCAGATTCATAAATGCATTACTGTTAGCATTGCGTAGACAGATTTCTTAATAAAACATACGTTACTGTGAAAGGTTCTACATTCAAACGGGTTACAATGTGCTTGTAATGATTTGCTTAATATTCAGCTTATGTAATATCATTCACGGAAGCACCCCCTAAATTCCCGCTCCCCATATGGGTTACGCACACGTCACACGGGGGATCTTTAGTTACATTTACACCTCTAGCTATGTTTGTGTTGTTTTAGGAGGACCGTCGAAACTAGTTTAGCTCCAAGCTTTCCATTTGCAAATATTTGCTGGAAAGTTATCGATTAGGTATCGGCGACATCGAATATTGTTATATTATAACCATGAATCAGACTCATGACTTCTTGACTTCATGTATTGTGCATTCAAAAACATTACGCTCTATATATTATCAAAACATTGATATGTATGTTTTGTCCCTCTGCCTACCCCGTTGGTGAGATACAGGCGTGATATTACGACTGCTTCGTCTGTCTTGTTCAATTTAGGAATTGGTCGACTACTAAACGTCTGCCCTCGGATATACGAGTTCAGGAGTATGAAAGTAAAAGGTAACTTATAATTTTTGCCATATCATCGATTGATGAAGAATGGTACCCGAAGAATGGTTCGTAAACAGTATCATTAAGGGTCGCAGATGACAAGATGTGTTAAGGACTCATGGATTTCGTATTGCATTATGCTAAATATCGTTAGGTTAGCGTTACCCTTGACGCATATTTATATACCTAACTTGGCACACAGGCAGACCGGCCACCTGATCGTTAGTGGTCACAATTGCCCATACATTGCGAGGCTTGAAGGCGAGAAGATTTTACGTATTTCTTTGTAGAGCTCCATGTCATAATGTTCCGGGTGGCTGGTCAGTAGTAGAAAACTAGAAAAACCACATTGGATCACCGTGGCTGGAACGTGTCCCCTTAGTGTCATAATACATATAAGATTGAAGATAAAAATACATTTTAATTAAAATCTGATAAATAAATATATTAATGGAGATTTTAATATTGGTTCTAATTTTTAAAACGATCAATTAATATTCTAAATGAAATATTTTTGATAAGAACAACAAGTTGATAATTAGCTCATTTCAATGTTTCCTTGTTTTATTTACATAAATTAGGTCAATATGTTGACTTTCGACCTTTCGCTCGATATTAATTAATTAGGATGAATGCAAACACAATCGCGGAGTAATGTAATGGGATTAATAACTTTATATACACAGCGCCATAGTCTGTTATATAATGTAACATAACTACATATGTATTATATTTCACATTCACTCGTTTCAGTCTAAAAACTTGCTAACATTTTAAAATAATGCCTCAAATCTAAATTACAATATATACTTGTATCATAACAAGTATTAGAGCTATACGATTACAGTCAATAATAACAAAAAAAACCTAATATCAGAAGAGATAGTCAGAGGAATACAGTATAGTCTCATGTTTCACGAGTTACGTTTATGTCTCACCATGGAATAGGTGAACTTATTACTATACACCGGGCACAAGTTCATACTCCAAGCCGCTACTAGAATATCTAAGTTAAGAATATCCAATAGTACCAGAACAGAGATTTGAACCCAGGACTTCTCGTTCAGCAGTCGCGCTCGCAGACACTCGACCAACTAAGCAACGACCGATCAATAATAACAAAATTAATTAAAAGCATTAAAATAAAACGTAATTATACGTCACTTGGTTATTTCAAAGTAACTAAAGGCGCAATGGATAGTGAGCAGTCTGTCAATAAGTCTCGCCTCGGATTGGTCAGGGTTGGTAATTGACGGGGGTGAGGAGACTTGAGTGGCAAGGGTTGGCACTTAGCAATTTTTTTTTAAATATTTTAAATAAATTTTTTTGATAAACTCAATTAATGACAATAATACATGTAAAAGTTCGATGATTATAGCATTTCTTCAATTTGATTTATATACTAAATGCTATTTGTTTTTGCTTCTTATTTACATCTATCGTAAATTCTATGAAATCCAATACATTCAAAGACATTATTTTTTGCAAATTAGTATTATTAAAAAACTGAAATTACTGGACAGTATTTTTCATCTCTATGAATATTCATATATATTCGTATCTGTACAGGCAGCATCAAACAATTTATTCACGTAACCAAAAAATATATATTAACGTTCCAGTCTGCGCCAACCCTGCAAGCGGAGCGTAGGGCAGTTACACAGCTCCTTCCCCTAAAACATTGTCATCTGAATTTGTGCGCGAAGTAAATAAGAGTCCTGGGGAGTCGTCTCTAATGGCGGCAGATTTATAGATTTTCCCCGATGTCCCGCCGCGCCGGATTAAATTACGTCCGCCGTATTGGCCTTACGAATATTAGCACTACCATTTGTTTGCCACTTCAACTCGTTCATTGGTATTTTAATAATTACTGTTGCTGTTATTATCTAAGATATCTATCTAAGAAATATCTGGAAGTTTGTCTTTCAATGATTACTAGTCACGCAATCCCGTCCTCGTGTTGGTCAAATGTTTGATGTAAGAGAGACTTGGACGCCATAAATGTTACCAATTAGTACAAATGTAGGTTATCGTCTAATCCCTTTATGATGCGTAAATAGCTTAAGTTTACTTATAGTGAACTGTCTTAAGATATATCTAGGCATTCTTTATTGTTGTGTGGCAACAGACTCACCACTTATTCCATAATGGGACGTAAACGTAACTACTGAAACGTGGGAGTGTACTACACTCTTCTACCTACCTCTTCGGGGATTAGAGGTGTTGTTTTTTTGTCTTAACTTTCCTGTCACTGCCGTACGCAGTTTACAGGAAGACAGAAAGTTAGCACACTTCATACATCTTAGATAACATTATTGACAACTCTTCAGCGAGCAAGTTTCCTCTTGATGTTTTGCTTCATCGCTATGGCAATTGAAATTTTTATCTTCAAGATCACTAAAACCAAGGTTTGAAAAACATCTGTGTAAATTCACAAAATTGGAGCTGTGTTTAAAAATTGAAACTCGCAACTAGAATGCAGGGCAGAAGTCTAAACTATGGATCCATTACTAGATTAATCTGTACACCATCCGATATACATACATATAAGAATACCGATCACACGTTTTATCTTACTTAATCGATATCTTTCTCATTCAGGAAATATGCGAGTTGTTCTTATCTAAGTAACATATCACGAGCACATTCTCCCCTTAGTAACAGGCTTAATATATTCTTAACAATGTTACATAATTGTTTTAGAGAAGGAGATAAACCTTACATGAAAATGTCTCATGAAGGAGTTAATCTCTAACCCTATCAGTTAATACGTATCTCACGCCTTTGATCCCCGAAGAGGTAGGCAGAGGAATGTAGTGAACTCCCTACCTATCAGTTAATGATATATTATTTTGCTATATCTCAGAAATTAGCTAAAGCTTTTATTAATTGTTGAATCAGGTAAAAGAACTGTGACTGAATTCCAATAATACAAGTCTATTATGTACCAATTACACATATACATACGTATGTATATACATAAATGTTTTTGTATTATGTATTCCAATTGACAATTATCTGTTAAACGTGGTCATCGCCGAACAGAAACACTCGTTTTCTCTCGAGTTTTAATAACAGTTTTCTTCTGCTTTGTCCCCTCGGTCGCAACCCTTCCAGGGGGTGAACCACCCTTACCATCTGATTTTTAAAATCGCAGACGGGTTAAGTCGTGGGAGCAATGTAAAGCTCTCCGCCCGTAACTTTATAACTGTGATTATATTTTGACTTTTATTTCATTTCAATGCAATATTTTTTTGAAAACATTATTGCTCTATTCTAAATTGGTCCAGAAGGCGATGCTATTGTTAAATTAGCTTCGGGCCCGATTTCAGGCAGCAACAAATATTTGTGTGATGCAAAAACAAAAATTGACATTTTAAAAGATAATTGTTCTCTACCATAAGGACCCTTGGACAAGATTCCTACAAAGATTCCACCTGACCAAATGACACCTGTAATAATATGTAAACAATCACTTCTATAAACATGTTTTACCTTTTTTTTATTATATTAATGTTGTCTTGGTTGCCTATAACGGGAAAGACATCTGATTCTGTTCAATAATTAAATAATTATAAGTGTCATGTACTTCCGTTGGCGATTCTTGAAATAAATAAACCCCCGAAGAGAATTAATTGATGGGATGAGACGAGAGGTATGTGGTCGCAAATATAGCACCTATATTTACGACCGGTTTACGTACATAGGTCTATTACCAAATCAACCCAATCGGTTATAAAGGTTTTACAAAACCAAAATAACTTTCTGACTACGTACATATAGAAGGGTTCGTTCCTTACACACCCGAGCCAACAGACTAAATAATCGATATAGCGCTGTAGACTTTCCATAAAAGCCACCCTCCAACACTTCAAGAGACAAATACTTGTATCACATCCCTTCATACGCCGTACCCGCGACTAATTTACATTTCTACCGTTAGGTATACTTATCAATAAGGGTGTTTACGAGACTAGCCTGTTTCCCGCGAGTTCGCTTGTGTTGTGAACATATTTACAACAGTAGGATAGAACTGTGACTATTAAAAAATCAGTTGTACAATATTCTGGAAATACGTACACATTTATTATGTATGAATTTTGAAATAAATAACTGTATATGGAGCAGTGATAGCCTAGTGGTTTGAATTTTCGCCTCAAACTTCGGATTCTAATATAAAAAATATATTCGTCAACCCTCCAGCGTGGTCAGCGTGGTAGACTATGGCCTTAAACCTCTCATTTTGAGAGAAGACCGGTGTTTCAACAGTGGAAAGATAAAAAGGAATAAAAAAAATCTGCATGGGAATCTATACCTTTAACCACTATTTATCAAATTTCAAGTAATCCTATGAAATATCAGCGGATCTGATCAGAAGCACCGCAGTCATTCAGTCGCACATCAAATATGTTCTACATTAGGTCTTCTATATCCACAGTTTACACATAAATATTAATATAAAGGAGGGTTATTTAAATCGTTTCAGGCATGTTTTTTTTAAGAAGAAACTAGTGCATCAGCAGGTAAGGACTCTTTGGGTGAGGTCTATGTCTAGAAGTGGACTGAGATAGATATGACAACGATGACACTTGGTGGGCTGCCTTTAAAACCAATAATAACTATTAATATTTCCAAAATACTATTTTAAAAATACATATATTCAGACACACTTCCATAAGAAATAATTTGGTGTAGACAGGAGTAGGGTAGACCCCCACGCATTTTTCGCTTCGAATATTCGATCAAAGCCGTGTAAATTTTTATATCACCCGCTTCCTGTTTAACTGTCTGGAAATGAAAACTGCTGTCTGGTATTTCAATTTCAAAATTAGAATTTAATAATTTCGGAAGGCACTTTTATAGTCAAAAATAAAGTAGCGCAGACAACCGTTACTGGTCAAGGTCATTATCAACAATGACCACTTACCATCTGGTGGAATACTTGAAAGCTAACCAAGATAAAAATTCAAATACATTATTGGTTTCAACTTACTCTAGTTCTAACTTCAGTATTAGTAATCAACTTCCAAGACAGATTGATAAAAATCTGTGTGAAGAGTCTACTTAACATTATTACGCGTAATAAAGGATAGAAGAAAGTAAAATATATAAGAAGAATCATATTTAACAACATCAACAATTGAGATACAGTAATCCCACCTATAACACGCGTAGATTGGTTCCGCCTCATAGGAAAACGCGTTGTAGGAGTATTCTCGTATAACACTCTTGTATGACCAAGTATAACGCGTTATGTACAAATGATACCACTTATAACAAATTTTATAAGGCCATAATTGACACAATGTGCAGTGCATGTGTTATAAATTTCATAGTACAGAAATATAAGGTGGTAAATCTTCGCGTTATATGGGGGAATACCCGTCTTAAACGAGGGACTAGAATCGTTTAATATGAAATTACGTTATAAGAGTACCGTGTTATAAGGGGGTTAAGCGTACTATCATCTGAAGTGTGTCTTTCGTAGCATACATACGTACGATATAATTAAATTATTATTATTGTAAAATATAAACGTAACATAGCGCCTCGAATCCCCGAAGAGTTAGACAGGGAAATGTAGTACATTCCCACGTTTCACTAGTTATCTTTACGTCCCAATATGGAATAGGTGGTGAGTGTATTGAAAATTGAAAATTTGAAAATTGAAGTGTATTGTATTGAAACTCCGAGCCACTACTAGAAGTTCTAAATTGGAAAAACCCAATAGTACCCAATCCGAAATTTGAACCCAGGACCTCTCGATCGGACTTGCAACCAACAGAACCAACGAGGGAGTCATTGTAAGATGTAATTACAATATTGTCCTTTGTTACCTGATTGTTAACCCACAATGACCTTGAAATGTTAAACAAATGGATTTAAATGCAGAGCAATGTGACAATGCATGTGCGCATGTGAATGAATAAATGATACAACTCGGCGTTCGCTTTAAATATCGATTTTCTATCGTTATGTTAGCTGTGACATTAGCTGTGTAAAATTCAAATGCAATGACTACCTGATGATTAATATTTTCCCAATGCAATGAATATAGGTCTTGAACGTTCTAATTCTAAGAGGGAACTCGCGTCCTACAGTCGAACGTTATAAGGGTTGATGAGGATTATGAATAAAATATATAGAAGATCAAACGGATCCACCCGGAAAATAAGACGGTTGAAACTGTTCGAAATTTTTTCACGTTGTACCAAGTATTTAGATTTAAATTTTAAAGGCTATGAGTTAATATAAAATAGCCTTAGCTCTAATTCAAAAACACTTATAATTTGTGTACAAAACTATTTGTTATAACAACTTTCTTGAAGATACGGACCTTAGCCCTTAGGGAACTAAAGGGTAAGGGTTGTATTTTCTCCGTGTACATTAAATGGTCGGGCCAGACGAAAAGTTAATGCAAACGTATAGTTACAGCTTCCCCAAGAAATTAAATACGGTTTTCCCTATTCCCACTAATTACCGCCCTTAATCTTCAAAACAAAGGAATGCGTAAACTGGCAACGGTAAAAGAAATAGAAAAAAGGTGTGGAAATTGAAACGAAAATTACCTAGGGTTGAAACTGCTTGCGCATTTCTCCACGTTAATTAGTATTTTTTTGTTGTGACTTTGGTATTTCTCGATAAACCGTGAATTGTTAATTTTTCCTATGATCTTGGGCGTAACAAGCTAAGATTACATAGTTGATTAATACAGAAACGAAAGGAATGCCAAACTTTCCCTTCTATTATAATACAGATCATTGCTAACGAACGCTGTAAGTAATCCAAATTGTTATGTAACCGAGAACTAAAAACAATTCAAATGCTATAAATAATGTTTAATTTTAATCAGATTGCGGAAACCACTAATAGATTGCTAATTTAGTATTAATTGCCTTCATTCTGCCACACATATTTAATTACTACTTGTTACGAGAAGCTAGTGTGAAGTCAACATCGTGACCTGAAACGAATAAACTGACTACGTAAATTGAAGTCGATTGTTCTGTGGGAAAGTATTTGATACATTCCACCCAACTCTTAAGTACACAAGCTGAGGTCGGGTCATAAATCAAAATAAGAGCATCGGTTTCCAATCTCTTGTTGCTATTACGTTGAGGTACAGACGCATTAATCATTTACAATTACGTTAAACGGCCGAAGGATCCAACAGGGCAGACTCCGGCCGCATTGTGAATAGGTACTCAACTGACAGTGGACAAATAACAAAACTGGGTTAATCTTTTACCTCCCGCCGCACCCGAGGGTGGGAGCGGCACCCAACCCTATTTCTCTTTCCTACCACACTGAAACTGAAAAGGACAGACTACTTCAAACCACTTCCGAAAGGCTGTAAACGGAGAAAACACTCGCCTCCCTTAGTCTCTATTAGCGGCCGTATTGGGTCGATATTAAATTGCATTCGCATTTTTTTACCTCAGGAATTCTAAAAAGTTTGACCTATCGCTGAAAATCTGAACTCTGTTGTTTTCCAAATGGAGTTGTTTTTCCAATACTGAGTTTTAAATGCTCTATTTTTAGTATTATATTCATTTATTTGTTCCATCACGTCTGTGTCGAGAGATGAAAATGCCATGAAGCTCTGTCCTCGTCTCGCTTATCACATTGAATAGAGAGGGTGTTGTTACATTAGGCCATGATACAGTATACGCTTAGTCATTATTACTTTATTTGACTAGAAAGGGACCTAAATGCTCCATTTTTGTGTAACTCAGAC
>DVPD01000355.1:0-11854 GCA_018237605.1 Apyrrothrix (Melanopyge) sp. n. Burns01
GGGGTGGTTTGGAATCTGGATGTGTTCCTAGTGTGTGACAATACACTTAGCATCTATTCCATATTGGGATGTAAATGTAACTGAAAAAATACGGGAATGTACTACACTCCTCTGCCTACCTGTTCAGGGAATACAGGCGTGATGTTACGTTACGTTATAATTTCAGAAGCATTAATATATAGAGCAAGAAAACACTTTAATGGAAACTTACGTGTCCTTGAGCCGGTCATTCAACTTTTTTAATCCCATGTATTCAGCCAATTCTTGGAACAATATTTTAATATAAATTCTACTTGAACTTGTAGTATCTTCCTCATTCAGTTTCACACATTCCATTACCTCCCAGCTGATAGAATCAGTGAATAGAAGGTGAGCAAAGAACTTGCTAACATTTCTAAGGCGATTGGTGTCTAGTCTGTGAGCTGTGGCATATGAATCTTTGAAAATCTCTTCAAATGGCCCTATGTACATCCTATTGATATTGCAAAATCTTTGTGCAAGCAAACCATAGAATTTTTCATATGTTCTCTGTTCTGCACAACAGTCAAGAAACATGTGGCACAGTTCTACTTCTTGCCCCGGTTTCAACTGCATCTTCATCAGCTTGTGAGCGCATTCCTCAAAATCTAAACTTGAATTTATGGTCAAATATATTGTGCGCCTCAAAGCTACCAGATTAGTTTCGGTGTTATCTATTATGGTTAATCCCTTCTGTTCCCCTTCTTGTTCTTCTTCATCATCAGACTCTCCACTGCCAGATTCATCGGTACCATCTTCTTCACCAGATTCAGCATCAGAACCCAATATCTCTTTGCTAAGTGTTTTGTACTTTTGCTCATTATCCTCATATTTGTCATCGAATTTAAAAACATCTGTAATATTTCAAGGTGCTAATTAAGTTAAATATATGAATACTTATTAACTATGTACGTAACACGTAACATCACGCCTGTAATCCCCGAAGAGGTAGGCAGAGAAGTTTACAGTACATTCCCACAATTCACCAGTTACGTTTACGTCCCAATATGAAATAGGTGGTGAGTCTATTGCCATACACCGGGCACAGGGTTAAGGCCAGTCTACCGCGCTGGTCAAGTGTGGGTTGGCAGACTTCACACATCTTGGAAAACATTTTTTTTTTAATTCTAAGGTGTGCAGGTTTTCTCACGATGTTTTCCTTCACCGTTATAGCAAGTGATATTTAAACTTTAAACACACATTTTTTTTTAAGAGGTGTGCGCCATGGTTTTGAACACGGCCTCCCGGAGTGAGAGGCTGAATTTTATACCACATTAACTATGTAGGTCCTAAAATAAACATAAAATCTATTAACAAATACAGTGTAATCTCCATATAATTCCAATTTAACAACAAACACCCAGAAACATTGAAATCACTAGTTTGGTTAATTTAGCATGTTATCCATGCAGGTAGACAGAAAAGTACAGTACACTCCCACATTATTTTCACCAGTTACATTTATGACCCATTATGGAATAGCTGGTAAGTTTATTGCCATACACCAGGCATAAGTCCACACTCCGAACCACTACTAGAAATTCAAACTTTTAGAAAAATCTAATATTACCTGATCCAGGATTCGAACCCAGAACCTCTCTTATACCCAGAACCTCTTTAATACATTGTATTTAAAGGTAGACTTACTCAATATGTCCTGGGGATCAGTTGCATCATCCAACATGAGAAGATGTGTAAACTGTTCCTCCTCTGGCACCAGCTCCAACTCATCAATCAATGCAGGGTGATCCTTGAACCCATCCTTCCACACTTGGAACATCACCTCTATCATGTATTGAACCCTTTTATCCAACTGCCCCTCATGCAAAATATTTCTCAACATCTCAAATATTGCATTCACTCCTTTTGAAGACACCTCAGTAAGCTTCAGACCGCACTCCTTCAAGAATGCTATGGCTACTTCCACTGAATCATCAGTAGGAGATTCAACTAAAAGAGTTAGTAGTTCTAAAGCCAAGATCTCATGTGCAACCCTCTGATTCACCAAATGTGCTATAAAAGAAGCTGACGAAATGCAAATTGGTTTATCATTCCTTTTAAACCCCCGTTTAAACTGAATCACCAGCCTTTTTAAAAGCAATTCTCCTATGTTAGGGAAGCGAGAATTGACTGCGGCAACGAGGGCAGCATAGACATTAGTGAACGTGGGTGAAGCTGCTTGGGCTTGGATCACTGAACGACAAAGCAAACCACGTCCGCGTACGATATTCTCCTTTAAAAGTTCCTTGATTATGATGCCAATGTTGCCCACATTTATTTTGTTGATGTGGCCGTGGATAGACTTCTTCAGCGCTTCCCATGCCAATCTTTGATACGCTATAGAGGACTTATCTGTTATTTGAGCTTGCATCATTCTCAGCCTAGCTGGAGGTATGTAAGCACCGCCTGTTCTTGTATTTAGCATGTCAGTTTCTTTCGTCTTTCTTATAGGTGCATTTTTGGCGGACGTATCTTTTGGCGAGTCGTCTCGACGCTTCTCATGCTTCACTGGATCATCCCGAGACCTCGATCTGGAGCGTCTCCTTTTACGGCGCACATCGCTATCTCGTTCCTCAGACGATCGAGACCGGGAACGATGTCTTCTGGATTTTTTTTTCTTACGATAATCCTCATTATCACTACGTTTATCATGCTTTCGGTTGTTATCCCCTTTACTGTCCATGTTTAAGTATATATATAAAGTTTTAACTTTAAATTACGAATCTTTAATATACAGTTTGCTTTACGATTCTTATTTAATATATTAACACGTAGATAACTGTATGAAAACAAAAGTACAAATTAAAAGTATCCTACAGCTTGATAGTGAACTATCAACAACATAGTAACTGTAACATGCGACATATTGGGGTAGCCATTTTGGCAACGTTTGTCAACGTGACTAACAGACTAAGATAAATAATTGTTTTGACAAGTAATGTTGCAAGTATATCATGAAAGAAAAAAGAAATTGTATTCTGTATTATAACAACAATACAATAGAGTGCTGAAATAAAGTACATACATACATATCTTCGCGACAGGTCCCTCACGGGATAGGCAGAGAACACCGAGTGCCAAATATCGTTCTCCTTAAAATGAAGTATTAATTGCGTAACTTATGTTATTAAATTTCCTGTTTTTTACAACCACATATATTTTAGAACACGTACAAGCCCATCATCGTCATCAACATTATCATTATTGTCAACCAGTTTACTGCTCCATTATTAGACACAGGTCTCTTCTCAAAATGACATAAATATTAAGGTTAAGCCGGTCAAGTGCAAACATAAGATAAACAATAAATAAATGGGAAGCATGAGCTACATTATGGATGACTTATACAGGCTGGGCTGAAGTTTCCGAATTTAATAAAATACAATCATGCGGTCCAGCACTGGAACGTTAAAATAAGGGTCGGAAAATAAATCATGCGATATAAACTTAAGTGTTAATGTTGTTTTACATTATAATAAAATATTATTAAAAAGAAACATAAAACAGAGGATACAAAAATACTAAAAAGCTTTGTACATTATATCGACCTAAACGGAATCCTCCTTCAAAAAATCAATCGGCCGACAGAAAAAAATATTATGGTTTAATACTTTTTATAATTTATATTACATTGTATAATTACATTATTTTTATTAATAATGTCTTAGTCAATTTATTTGATGTCACTCAATGTATTTATGTTATGCTGGTCATACCTAAAAGTTTAATAATTTTCGATGTCTTCTCTAAATATGGGCCACATCTAACATTTTAGTGGCTATGAAATAAATTACAATGCCTTTTACGAATATTTAGATTAATTGCAAGTTTGTGTTTAAACGAAATAATTGTGAACGTAATAATATCCATTACGTACTTAAAAATATTAATCCATAATAATATTTTATCTGTCGGTCGAATGATTTCCTCAAGGATGAATCCGTGTGGATTGATATAATATACAAAGTCTTGTAATATTTTCTTTCCCTCAATTTTAAGTTTCTCTTTATTTCTTAGATGTTTTATAATGAATAACGTACACATTCCTATTTATACTGAGCCGATGTAATGATGAAAGTCGTTGTGGCCTGACACATGAATGTAATGTCAACTACACAAATGCACCTTATTAACTAATTCTATGGTCAAAGGCATGCAGAGTCAGAACTGTTTTATTGCCAGATCCTATCGAATATATTATGTAAATGCTCTTTGTCTTACTAGGAGCTGAGCACGGGTGCCACGCCCTAGGCACTATGCTATGTACATCTGATACCTACCACGTTTTCATTAATTATCCAAAATAACATGTTAGACATCCAACAAGCGAGCTTATCGTTCGAAAGATATTCCTACCAGGATATCTTTGGGCGGAAAACAAAGCACTTACAATAGTAGATTCAGGGGAGTAAAATGATAAAATAGTACTTTTTTAACTACTTATGGGTTTTTCTAATTTGAAATTCCTAGCAGTGGTTCGACTTCTGAATATGTGCCTGGTGTATGACGATAGGCCCACCGTTTATTCTATAATGAGACGTGACCAGTGAAACATAGGAGTGTACACGTTTACAGGTTGTTTTAATCTAATTCAGCCTAACATTATAATAATATACAGTTTATTACAGCTTTATTAATGTTATTTGTATTTGTAAGTCTTCTTTTTTTAAGTCATAGTGTATGCTTTAAAAATTGCAGATGCGGTTAGGTTCAAGCCCCGCCTTAAATCTGGTCGCTATGTACGGCTGTAGCTGCTAACTTTAACTGCTTTTGCGAGGTCGGGGTAGTAAGTACCATTCCATGTATTATCCTAAGAAAGAGCTACACATTGACAATGTCATGCTTATGAAACCAAAAGGTAGTTTTAAAATAGCTGTAGCACTACATATAACTATTACAATAACTGCAGAATCAAACATTCTATTTGCTGTGAATAATAATAGCTACTCGGTTTTCTTGGTTTATAGTATCATTTAATGTCATCATACTTAATTACTTGTGGAATCAATCCCATAGGAGTCGTGTATTTATAAAAGTAACACGAATGTAGAAAGACGGTTTGTCGGCCAGTCTGTAAGAATTATTATTACTAGTGGTCCACTAGCGATCGAAATTCGATCGTAATTAACAAAATTTCAAATACGAACCTTATTGAAGTTCTTATGTAGAGTACTTACACATCAATACGTTTCCCCGCACAAAACCCATACTCACTCTACACTCACACATATATACGTGTAGCAGTATTGCTATTGGCGGCACTGACGTAGGTAGCTACAGTGTTTATTAGTTGTGTGCTGAAGTGTGCGTGATGTTATTTTGTTAATAAAAGGTATTTATTCGTGTATAACGTCATACAAATCCAGGCAGTGTATTTTGCGTGACAAACATATAACTTGCACATTTACAATATTGTACTAGAAAGTGTAGCAAGGGTAAGAAAGGTGACAAAGGTAAAAATAAACAAATAAGTTTATTAGTATTCATGACTTTATTCAATACGACAATGAAACTACAAAAGTTGCCTGCACTTCAAACAGCAATTTCATATACCTCACAAACCGAAGCACAACTGTTAATTAATAACCACATAAAATATAAAATTAAAGTTACAATATAACACCGTAAGAGACAGGAGAACTACTCAAATAGGGGAAATAGAAAAACAAAAAAATACACATAATGATAATAATTAACACCTGAAAAGCTATAAGTTGGCGTCGCTATACATGATTCATCTCAATCTTGAGAGTCTAAAGGCTACACAATACCCAAGGCAAATTGGTCAGAGGTTTTACACGTCTTCACCGAGAAACAAGCTAGTACCTTACACCTAACCTTACTCGAGTAGCGCTAGAGAGTAGAAGCAGGCAAGCACCTCGCCCCGCCGCCAAGCAACATACATCACCTCTTAATATTATATACAATTATTATCATATTGACGTTAAAACAGACCGATGTTAAATGAATGGCAAAAATATACCACAAATACAGAAATACACTCTCCTCCCCCGCAATATCCAATCGTACGTCCCAATTTCAACTCACTCTGCAACTCTGTCGTCAGCTCAATTTAAGACAAAAGCATACCATCTCTGCCAGTCCGACGGATCCATGAGAACCTAATCCGCAAAACAACGAGTCACGACTCGAAACCACGAGGGCCGTAACACGGCATCTGTACCCCCACTACCTCCGTTTGGAAAACAATTTGCGCTTAAACCGAACAATTGTTACGATATCACTAGAGCAAATACATCACAGAAGCGGTTTGTGTCGAACACACCGTGCACCTCACCAACCGGCGCCTCATTAGCTACGTTTAAAAAAATATAAAACGCTAATATGAAAGGCAGCATCGCACGCCGCACAGCATCCGTGACGCACTCCGGGAGCCGGCACGCGAATACTTAGGCACTTCCGATGTTACACTACCGCCGACTACCGTCCCAATTCCGTCTATTACGATTTATTGTGATCGCTTACAAGGATTAATGCGAATATGACTTACAATTTTAACGTGGACTAGATGACAGTGGCATGTGACAGACCGGTGCTGGAACGCTTGCGCAGATAATATAAAGACAAAGAAATCAGTATCAAGCTTTCAGTTGCTTCAAATTGTAAGTAATTGAATTGTGATAGTTGACCATGTGACTGGCAGTATTGAGTTTGTTGCGTTTAGTGTGCGCAAGCGTTCGACAGTGTTGCCATATTCATAGTCTATTTTTACAAACGTCATCGAGTAAAGCTTCCACCGACCTAAGCGACAAACGCGACCCGACGCAACACCCTTACCAATCGACACAACAATACGATACAGTATTAAAAAAAAACATCTAATGAACGTGAAGGCGATAGAGAGATGATACGAACGCGAAAACTTAAATTTAGATTATATTCCTCTACAATACTGTTGCGTATGATAAATATTAAAGTAATGATATTAGATCTAAAACTAATGATTAGTGATTAGCTCCTTAAATGTGAACCTCCCCGCTCGCCCGCTGGCTAAACAATCCGATACAATCATAATACGTTGAGCTTTAGCGCCGAATATTATACCCGATAACTTCAAAACTTCAAAAACACCCTATCCGATTCTTACCCAACTTCTAATAACCAAATGTTGGCCGGGTTCAATTACTAAAAGTTGGCTCTAAGTGAGATCAATTTGTAACATGATTCTTGTTCATCTCACAAAATTAGGCCATATTTTCTGTGAAGACAGTTAACGGTGTTGCCACTATAGTTCTTGGGTGAAACAAACAATAGAATTGAGAAATTTTAAACGTCATAGCGCTTGACAACGAGGGAAACGTTTAACGATAATAATGAACTAGCCAATCACGGCACGTAACACAAGTTGCGTGTTAGTACGTTATAGGCATTAGTTATTTACCGCTTCGCAACTTTTTTGTGTCACAGTACCGAAGCTCGATCCCGCATCTTGTACAGATACGGATTTACTACTGGGCCAGCCAAAATTCTTATAACTAATGTCAAAGATCAGCTATTCATCTCATTCGTCTCAGTACTGTCAGCGATATTGAATATAAGGTGATAACTGAGTAATCTATGACATTCTCTAAACCTAACCCGCGGGTTAGTTAGCCCACTAGTAATTTTTTCTTCATAATTATCGACAGTATAACTCAACAGAGCTACAATATGAACTAACGGTAGGTGAAAACACGATATATCGAAGTGAGATCTAACTAGACAAATGTTCTATTGATAAGTCTGTTTTCTCAATAAACTTACTAGTGAAATAACGGCCCGTACTGCAAACTAAGAACCCGTGCGCCGCATGACAACTGTGCCCAATTTTTTATTAACTAGCAACACTGGTGATATTTATATGGCAAGTTTGCATATGAGAAAATTAGCGTAAGCACAGTTCTCATGCGCCGGTTCGATATGCCATCCAAAACCCGAGCGCCCCCTTCGCCCCGCGCGGCGGGACGACTGCGACACGGCGCCGACGCGACGGCCTCGCTGCGACACTCCGAATGCTCGCCGTTGACTCACATACTACCTGCCTAGTATTTTGATTTTGTATCAATTTTCAGAAACTCAGTCTAATGTTGCTTTAAATTTGTATGTGTGTACTCAGTTAAAAAAGAATATGGCTAGTCTTGGTAGCGTTAAGTTAGTGGCGCGGCAGCGTGGCGGGGTGTGGCGCGGCGTGGCACGGCGTGGCGCAGCGAGGCGCGCCGTGGCGCGGGGTAGCTTAGCCGGAGGTGGGGGCGGGCTCGGTCTCGGCGCGGGCGGACTTGTTCTGCCGCACCAGCTCTGCGCGCCGCTCCTGCCGACAACATTATATTAAATATTTCGCTAAGTGACAAGCCAACAAGCTCCTCTAAACATTACCTGTCAATATTATTCAAAATCAAAAAACGACATTTCATTCGGCTCTAAGTCGCAAATAAACGAAATGAAACGCACCTCCTTCTTGAGAAAATCTAGTTTCCTCTGCATTTCCTTCACGCGGTTGATCTCGGCGGCGGTGAGCTTGCTCTCGATGTCCTTCGTGATCTCCTCCACCTTGGCCGATTTCGCCGACCGCGCTTCCGCCAACTTAATGTTCTACACGCACACCGGCCGATCGAATGATATAAAAAATAATAAACAAACGCATGCATGGAAAAACAATTGCAATGAAAAATGATGAAACAAAACCAGTCTAATAATGGGCTCAAATGCATCATTACTGACATTAATGAAATATCGATTTAAATTTATACTACATATGATTACGACTACGTTAGTTTGACTAAGTAGTCTCAGTCTGAGGCATAATCCAGGACAGCGCAGTAAATCTGCGCCAAAAAATAACATATACTCATAACTGATATCAGTATCGTCGCTCGTTACCAGACAACTTTAAATTTAACGTAATTCCTACAGAAATATTTTGCTGGTTTTGCTTCGAGAATGTTCATCATGCTTCATAAAATAAATAAGGGGTTACAATGACTAAGATAATAGTTCGATTCCAATGACAAAAGTAAAACATTCCACAATGTGTGAGTCATGTAAACCAAGTCGAATATAAAATGATACAAAATAACGGATGAAAAACATAATATTTTATGAAATGATTCGCCGACTGTTGGCGACGACTGTGACTTAATATGTTAACGAAATTTGCTTCTTCCTTTAATCTTAGTGACGGTCCAAGTTTGATAGGTACGTAATATCAATTCTTTTCCACATCTGCTAGGTCATTGGGACATTCTCAAACAAAATAACAAAAAATTGACACGTCGTAAACCGAACAACGTGGTGACGAAGTTCTCCTGTTCGGTCTCCATGTATAAATCCAACTAAGGTTGTTGAGAGGCGCTTTCCTAAACAAAAATCTTACCAACACCCTTTATCTCAATCGATTCCTGTAGGCTTTTAAGGTGAACTAAATGTTCTTCTGGTTAAGCTCTAGGTCCCAAAAATATGACATATTCTTCCTCTGTCAATCTTGCTGAAGCTAAAAGGAATTGAGAAGAGAAGAAAGACAAAATAACACATATGTGTTAGCCAATTCAATTAACTTCACTCCTTCTATATCTGCTAGACTGATAGAAGATTGAAGATACAGGTATTATAGAGCACCACTCACATGATTGCGCAACTTCTCCCTCTGCTCGGCTTCGAGCTGCAGGCGACGGTCGGCGGCCTGCTGCAGCTTCTCCTGAATGGCGCTCTCGAGCTGCTGGAAGCGCTCCTGATTGCCTGCGCGCACCTTGCGCACCTGCTCCTCCTGTGCAAGAAAAAAAATTGAATTTACATCTTTAGTGTGCTCACTTTCAAGCAGTAACAGCAACAAATCCTGTCGTGTAACCAAGAAAGGAACGACTTCTTAATAAAATCGGTCTCAAAAAGGAATGCAAGAGAATATACAAGCCGTCTGACTATAATCACACTTTGTAGACTGAAAATGCTTACAAATCTTACAAAGACTAGGGGCTTTCCTGAATTCTGAAAGTAAGCAAGGTTGTACACGAAACGTTATATATTATACCAGGTTACTAAACGTCTCAGGTGCACAATCGTTAAAAACACTGTACTGACATGTTCGCGCAGACGCTCGAGCATCTTCTTGATGTTCTCATCGCGCTTGTCGGCGGCGGTGTTCATCTTCTCCTCGATCGCTTTGTACACCTCAGCAGTCTGCTGCTCCAAAGTCAACCTGTGCAATCACACCAATAGCGTCCAGAAATTACACGATGAGGTAGCGGATGTCGCCTACATCAGGAGTGCGCCGCACCAAAGTATACTATTTTAGCATCTCAAAAACCCTTAGGTGGAATTACCACAAAAGCAGCAGAAGGCCAAAAAACTTCTACTAGGCATTATAAATTAGACATTGAAAAATTATAAACAGCATACTATGAAAAACTTTAAATATAATATAAATTTTTGCGTAACTGTGGGGATGAGTTATCCCCATCTTGAATGCAATTTTCTTCATTAATATACCATAAGAATGAACTTGCATTTGCGTAAGTGCAGAAAAAAACGATACTGTAAAACAAAATGCGCCTTCATATTTCAAAAACCGAGGGGCACTCGGCACGTACTGTCTACCGAAGCAACTTGAGCTCTATGAAAAGCATCCTTATCTCTCGGGTCATCGAGCCCCCGACTAAATCTACGTAACCGAAAACGGGGCGCGAATCGCCGCCTGCAACTACCCACCTACTGGAGTATCATGACGTATGACGTGTTCCAGCCGCAACCTACACCTACCCATGCACCCCCCACCTCCATTGTGCATGACCCGGTCAAGAGAGAAACGGCTCCGACGGCTAATGACCCGGCTACAGTGAGATTCATCTCCATCGCATTCTATAGATATGTAGATTGCCTCTGGACCACTTGTTTGTTAATTGACAGTTTTATTTGGCGTTCAAAATATTTTATTTCGATGTATACCAACATTTCTTGAACAACATCTCTAAGCTTCTAATTTAAATGTAGATACCGTTATTTGAAGTAATCAAATAATATTTTTTAACGACTGACTAAAAATTAGGTTTGCTAAAAAAGTCCAATGAGTGAGAATTAAGACAATGCTCATATATTAGAGATGAAAGTCAGGCAGTTTTATGTTCACACATAAAATAAGATACGTATAACACTAAAAATATACCGGCAATCGAGAAAAACCCACATTTATTACGGAATAATCGTACCTAGTTTTCTCAACACCCTCAAGGTGATCCTTGAGGCGAGCGCGCAGCTCGTTGATGTACGCCTCGCGTTTCTCTTCGTGCGAATCCATCTTGGCATCGAGCGCCTCCTTGGTGGTGACGATGAAATTGTTCGTCTGTTCACTTCGAATACGCGATGCCTCTTCGATCTTAGCCATCTTCTGTGCGATCGCAGCCATCCTGCTCGCTTCCAAGCTCTGTAAGATTGCGTATTTTATACTTTTTGTTCTGCCTTACCTAAGACAAAGTCAATGTCAGACATATCCACGTATAATGTTACATTTCATTCATAATTTCAACATACAATTTGTATAAGTATTTGGCCATTAAATATACTCACGCGTCTCCTCTCTTCAGCAGCCTTGAGTTTTTCTTGGATCTCCTCAACCGAAGGCGTTTTCTCGGGAGAATCAGCGCGACGTGGCACCGGCACGCCAACGGGTTCCGCAAGAATCACCTCGTACGCGAGACCGCCCTTCGACATCTCTTGGCAGCGGATTTCGGTAGCTGTAGACAGACAAATATATTTAATAAGTTTTATGTTTTGGGTCAAACAATGTATGATATACATACATTACATACAATACAGATGCAATGTATATGCCTCGAAAGCAGATAATCAA
>DVPD01000356.1:0-11841 GCA_018237605.1 Apyrrothrix (Melanopyge) sp. n. Burns01
ACCAGTAGTAAATCGTGGGAAAAATTATTTTATCGAACGAATCAAAATATACTATAACAACACCATCAACATACGTATTTAATACGTATGGGGTTCGCCCAGAGAAGTAACAAAGCTACGCATGTTTATACCAAGAAGAAGTTATTGTTAAAACAATGTGTGTATTGGTGCGAAGAGTATAGTTGCCGGTAATTTGTAACCGACCTCAGTAGACACAAAGAGCTGGACAGACTAATTATCAACTATGGCATATTCGTAGATAAATTAATTATTCGGGGTAGGGGGTATTAAAATTGTTTTAAGTAGAATCGTAAATTTGTTCTGCAACTGTACCCAAACAGCGAGAACTGATTGCATAAAATAACTAGACGTGCTAGTGGACGAAAATTTAAATTTCAAACTGCACATAAACAGGTTTTCCAGCAGAGTACACAATAGTACAACAATAAAAACATTTCGAATAAATAGGTAAATGGAACCCTGACCTAAATGATAATATACTTCGTTCGCCTCTAATTATAGTGTAATTTTCATTAGTTGCTGGGATGCCACATAGAAATATATTAATAAGCCTGACAGCACTGTAAAGTTCTGCTTAAAAATCATGTCGTTACTATAAGCAAAAGCACAGCAAGCGTTTCTTTGAAAATGTTAAATTACAGTACATATATAATTCCTCAATAATTTTGTATTGTGATGGACTCGAATGACCTCGTTTAGTCTTTTCATTTTCCTTTGTACGATTTGTTTTTTGAAACTACACACAACATTGGCATTATAATGAATACTTGAAATAGTTTTAAATTGATATTATCGATTTGTAGTTTTTGTAATTGTCGTATAATATATGCAATTATGATAATAATTAAATTCAAACTGAGAAGTTATGGGAAGCTGTAATTTTCATGACTTTATTGCGTAAAATCACATCACGCCTGTAACCCTCGAAGAGATATCCAGAGCAGTGTAGTACCCTCCCACGTTTTACCAGTTACGTTTACGTCCCACTATGGAGTAGGGGGTGAGCCTATTGCCGTAAGCCGGGCACAGATTCAGACTCCGAGCCACTGCTAAATACTATAAGTTAGAAAAATCCAATAGCATGCGACCCGGTATTTGAAGTCAGGACCTCTTGATCGGCAGTCGCGCTTGCAACTACACGAGCAATGAGGCAGTCAATGACTTAATTACTTATTAAATATTTTTTGATAACGTGCGCTTGCTTGAAATCCAACAAAAGGCCGCCTAAAATAAATCCGTGAATAATTGAAGGGATTAGAGGCGCATAGAGAAACTAGACAAATTCAGTTCGTTCAGTTGGCAAACATTTTCGTACACAAATCCGGTTTTACGAATGACGGGCACTCCGCTAAAATACGAACGGGGTTTTGACAAGAACTGAAGTATTAAATCTGTTACCACTGTCTATTTCTGCTCGTGTTTTGTGGTGAGACCTATTACTGTGGTATATGACGTTTTGATAAGCACGAATGACTTTCTAGCTTCTACACAAGGAGCTTCAATGTTATTTTCAAGCATCATATTTGTTATGAGGGAAAATTGATTGTATGCTTCTGCGTACGTCTAACCTTGAAACATAATACACTCTATGCTTATGATATTTGTATTTTTAAATAATGTTTTATGCGTGATTTTGGTTTTTTAACTGGGAAAAAATAATGTAAATGATACCCTCCATAGATGTTCGATACTTTCACGTATTGCAAAAATCCTTATCGGTATTTTTTCTAAGCCGATACAACTTTGTCGATACTAGTTGAAAATAATACAACTTAACTTTTGATAGAAATGTACAGGGCATAATATATTAATAGGCATAACATATTGATATTATAATTAATGTACTTGTTGATAATAATTAAACGACAACTACGTGAAACTATCGTTTTTTTCTATTTTAATAAGGTGCCGTTAAACATGACGTTACTTTGAAACAAGACATTTTGCTTTTCCTGAATTCCCTCATCCCACTGGATCTTACTGAAATCCTTTTTAGCTAGAATGTCTGTTCGTAGAATTTAGATGCAAGATGTGTTTAATTTTATAACAGTGGGTCATCTCAATGACTCATTCGAATGTATCCTTTATTGTCAATTAAATCTTATTTACTTATTGTACATTAAAACTTACTATGTAAAATTACATAAATTTGAGTATCAAACGAATAAATCTATTTTAGTCACCTCGTCCTGAACGAGAGTACCATGTTTGATGTCCGTATTCTACGTATTATTAAAGCTATGTGTTTTTAAACGTTTTCCAAAATATATAAAAGAAACATACATGTATACAAGATTACTAAGTAATCAGTAACTTTCATAAGTTACTAAGTATTACGTAATTTTCACAAGCTAAAAGACGGTAGTGATGACTTTGGCGATTTAAGAATTTCAAATGCAGTACATGAGTCTAAGTCGATAGTATGAGCAATGGGTAATTCTTTACTCGGCAATAGTACAGAGCGTGGTTTAAAGTAACAGGTGCTTTATGCCTCGGCGTTTGATTAATCAGATGTCAAACGTTCAGGTATTACGATTTTCTTATTGAAAAAGGCCTGTTCGATTTGATAACTTTTCTTTATTCTATTAATCAAATCTTTTTATCTTATAATATCCTTATCATCAACACCATGGTTTCCTCGATGATAATGGTCATCATGATATCATAATGGTCATCATTGTCAATTGCTCGTGATGGACATATAATGCTCGTATGCTCGCAAGACCAACTCTTTTCATACTAAAGGAAAACGCGTCTCCTACCGTGGATTGATAAAAGCGATGGATGCTGATGCCTACGTCGATGATGACAGTGGTGATGATAGTGATGACAACCATGACAATGGTGATGACTATGAAGGTTACGATGTTGATGAGGACAATTATGTCGGTGCCAACGATATGTTACTTTTGCCAATTGCTAACATTAACCTAATTGTAGATCAGAACACTGAGCGTGTTATTTTTAATTAGATTCTAATTATAGGTATATTACGTCATCATATTCGACATATTATCGATTGTAGGATCAATTAACATCGGTACTGTAGTTAT
This sequence comes from Apyrrothrix (Melanopyge) sp. n. Burns01, assembly GCA_018237605.1. Lineage (NCBI taxonomy): Eukaryota > Metazoa > Arthropoda > Insecta > Lepidoptera > Hesperiidae > Apyrrothrix > Apyrrothrix (Melanopyge) sp. n. Burns01. The sequence goes on from DVPD01000356.1 coordinate 3,075, forward strand.
CTACTACATGACATCAAATTAACAGGTCCGATAATACGCGTAATTAGTCGACATAACAGAGACATGAGTATAGTTAGCTGGACGGCCGGGCTTCGCTCCGATGATAATGTTATATAGTTTTCGTTTTCTAGACATTTCGAAGTGTATCCGAGTCTAAATAACACACATACTACATATTACAGGTATTCAAATCTGTACTTTTAGATACTACTAGGTTTCAGGGATTCAAATGTAGGTATGTTTTCTTTTCTTTAATCTCACGACAAAATAACATAGGAAGATTATTTTGAGGCAGTCGTTGTTTTTTTGTGCAATGTTATTTTAGTACTTACACAGGGATAAAATTTTCAAAGACGATCAAACACAATTTTTATGTTCTTTTGGGAAAGTCTAAAACTAAAATTGAAGGTGGGTAGCTTCAAAACTAAAGAAATTTTATAAAAACTTTTAGCCCTTATAAAACTCCCTTAGGGGTGGTATTTAAAAAATTCTTAGCTAACCCCTACATGGCAAATTAAATATTCCTGTTAAAATTCAAGTCAATCGGACGCATAATTCTGAAGATATCGTGATTGTCAATGTATATGGATGGAAATCGCTTATTAGATTAATGCATTTTTTCAGATGAAAACGGATTATCTCGGAGATGCCACTTATCCAGATTAATTTTAATAGTAAAAACTATCTAAATACAAAAATTCGTCATAATTGTTAGAGCCCTTTCGGAGAAACCAATTGGTTTCTATATTATGTGAATACGCAGTTACGTGTATTTAAGTGTTAAGATGTGAAATGTCAAGACATTTGCAACTAAAACAAAACAAGAAAGGCTGTTATTAAGTTATAGTAAATGGACTAACTGACACTCAACAGTCCTATTCCTGCAGTCCTGTCAGCGTTCCGTTCGATAGGCTCACGGTCTATGGCATTAATTAAAAAAAGCAAATAAACATAAAGCTTTGTGATCGATTTGGTTTTCTGAAAAATGGTGGTCAATTAACTGGTGAATAATGGCGCAATTTGCACGTGGCAGTGTACTACATTTCTCTGTCTACCTCATCAGGGAGGTGTAGGCGTGATGTTTGTCAGCAATTTACATTTTCTATTGAAGATGTGTATCTTTCTTGGTCCAATAATACAATCAACTAGAAAGTACCGACATCTTTAAATAGAAAGGCAACTTCATGAACTTTGCCCTATATTACGTCGGCTATAAATACCCACGGCTCCAGTGATGTCATAGTATACTTTGTGGCGAATATACTGATACTGATAATGTCCCGACCGTATTCGGCCGCAGCGACTGGGAACCAACTAACGAGAGCTTCGCTGGTGCGCTCTCTTATGACTGACATAATCAATTTTTGCAGCGAATGTACGACCACATTCGCTGCATGTCAGTACTCCTCCGATATAATTGTAATGAATGGCTGCAGATGGGCGGGCCTTGAGCTCGTCTCGTTGCCTGTTTGCTGTTTAATATACTCGGCTTATATCTAAGTGTTGAACTGTAATATTTGTATTACAGCAAAAAAATAAATTGCAATAAGTACGATAATTTATTTTTATAACATTATTAAATGCGGTATGATTTTAGATTAATTTAAGTCCTTAAATGATGATTGGAGGGCATCAAAATTACGTATTACATAAAAAATTAGTTAATAATAAGAAGTTTAATTGGTGTTTAATTACTCCAATGTTTGCGTCGTTGGTCAAGCGCGACTGCTGAGCGAGAGGTCGTAGGTTCTTTCTTCGGGTCGGGTTTTATTGGGTTTTTCTACCTTCAAATTCCTATCAGGAATCTGGAGTCTGGAGTTGTGGTCAATGTATGACAATAGGCTCAGCACCATGATAGGACATAATGTAACTAGTGAAACGCGGGATTGCTCGGGAGCGCGGGAGACAAATGTCTTCATAGAATTGTTTATGTATGTATTGCAAGTTGTGTGTAACAATTTATTAAAAAATATATTAAGGGTTGAACGACCCCATGAAAACTAATAAGGTTCTGACTCAAACAAGGTCGCAGGTAATAGTTAGCTAGATATGAAAAATATTAATTGTAAGAAACAATTATAATAAGGAACATGGAACGAAAAAGAAACTTCATTGTCTTGAGCAGGCTAAATGAAATGAATGAGACGGAGCTATACGCAGGAAAGAGACAGCTACAGGCACTATTATAGTAATTGACGGTTGTAAATCTAAAGGTGTCATGTCTTCCGGTGGAAAAAAATTAAAAATGTAGACATTTTAAATCACAAGGAATTGATGAACTTATGCGGGAACTTCGTTTTTAATTTCAGGCGAGATGTATGTAAAATGGTTTAATTGTTGACTGGCATATTGTTCAAATGGTGCACCTGACCGCTGAGTTGGTGGTCATGGGTTCGATGCCCATCCAGGACAAACGTCAGGATAAGTAGTTGTCAAAATGTTCACAACGGGTGATCGTTGTTTACAAACATCATTATGAAATATTTGAGCAAGCTTCATTTCAAAGAAAGATCTTGCAAAAAATATCACATGCTTAAGACATCTATGTTTTATTTATCGAACAATTCGCTACATCTTCTATGAGTACTGGCTACTAACATTATTCTTTTTTTAATATAGTGCAGGCACAGATAAAATAGAATCTATGTTTTTTCTTAATGAGGCGAGGATAATTATCTGTGTTCCCTATTACAGATAATATACGCCAATTTCTCGTACTGACCGTCCCCACAGGATGGCATTCATTAAACAGTGCTATTGACGACACTGTAATTGTTTTTAGACAAATAAAACGAGCCACAATAAAACATGTCTCAATAGCGGCATTCGCAGAAGAAATAAAAGGAGATAATGACATTTTTAATCTCAATAAGGCTGAATGTAAGCCTTCGGACACACGCGTCTTGCGACAGACCTTAATTAAGGGCCAATCTTTTACTTAAATAGTATATTCCTATACTTCAAACTATAATAAAAACTCATGATCCAATGGCTCGGCTTTATAGACATGTTGATGGACGCAGGAGCGGAGGGAGACGAAGTGTCGCTAGCTTTATCAAATAGATAGATAGTTTTGGAGTTTAAAGTCTTCGAAATCTTATGTACGAAGAGACTAACATGTAGAAAAATCAGGTCAGGTTTGTAACGATAGAAATATTCGGCACTCGGTGCAATTTGCCTACCCTGTAAGGGACCTAGCGTGATTATATAATAATAATGACGCCAAGAGCAACGTATAGTCTTGTTCTATATTTAAGGATCCAAGATCCCTCGTTCAAAAGAAAATGCCAAGCATAAGACATAAGTAATTCACTTTCGAGAAGGCTATGAACTGGTGTGAATTATTGAGCTTCAAAGCATTAGTTTATTCTCAATGTGAAGTTCTACTCAAAACTACAATCGTGGATTCTCAAATACTAACATTTGGAGAGCGTATACATGTTCAAATATGGAATACCAATTTAAATAGCGAGTTTTCGCATAAGCCGTTGGTTTTCTTGCAATCCGCGTGCTCGATGTGTGTGATGCTTTACGCTGGCCGCTGGCAAAGCGCACGCAATGCGAATTTATAAATAAACGTGTTCGAAATTTGAAACATTTAAATTACATGTTATTGCTACTGTGCACGCGGGTGCGTCCGATTCCTTTCCCCAATTCCATTGCACGTTGTTATTATGGCCGCCGATTCGCTCATCCCGATCCGATGTTGCCACAAAATAAAAATCCTTAGCCTAATTCGTGGGAGTACAATGTTGTTTAGCGTGAGAAAGGATTTTGAATTTTGTGTTTTCAGAACTATGTCAGTTATGAGAATTTGGCTTAGAGGCGTAATCATACACTTGCGACTTGGTTTTAGCCATTTTACCGCGGCAGTGTAAATACTTTAAATTTTCGTTTAATAAACTATGTACTGTAAAAAGGTCTGATTTGTTTTGAAAGATATGAAATTTATTAAATTATAAGAGAACGAAGACAATTCGATGCATGATGTATAAAAATTTGTATTTATAAATTTTTAATAGAGAGTGATGAATGTTGAGGAAGCACGGCAGGTCTATAAGGTAAGGGTAGAGATATTTGACACTTGCTACTCTCTGCCAACAGCATGAGAGTCCTAGCGTGAAGATATGTATGTAATAAGTTTCATTGTAACAAAAACCTTGGATACTTAAACTTATATACATTGTGTGTACTTACTAAAAGAACTTATGAAAGTCTCCTTATAAGAGCTTCTAGTTATGAACTGTTGACCGCGAAGAATAACCGGGTCAAACACCAATGTGGAAGCATGATCATATAATCCTATTTGTAAATATCATGACGAAAGAGATTCGATATCAGTAAGTGCAGGGTAAAAATTTATCACTACTGAGGTGCGATGAAAAAAGTTTAATAATAATATCCCATGTAACCAACTACCATACATATGTAAAGCAGAAACAACGTTAATTATTATAGACTGATAATAATACTATTAATTGGGAAGCGCGGTGCAAGATTCGAAAATTAAAATGAGATAATTCGAAAGACGAACGCGCCAACGGTTGCGCCAGCGACCCGCTGCGAGTCGCACTTCGAAAAAAGAACGCCGTCAACCCAACTGTCAGTACGCGGGACCGGGAATGAGAAATGTTGCTAGCACAGAAAAAAAACTAACCATTCGTTCATTCATAAACTCCGACCGGTCGCATTTAGAAATTAGTTTATTTTAATTACTCGGTGAACGTATTGTTGTAATAATTATCGGGCCGCTCGATCCTCGAACTGGACAATATATTTTATTGTCTTTCTGTAAGCCCGTGATTTATACGTCTAGTTAGTAAGTTATTCGAATTTTAATTTAGACGAGTTTTAATGGGGCTACGGCTGAATGGATTCTAATTAGGGGAAAACAACCGGACCGGTATATGAATAATGCGAGATATAAATTCCAGTTATGGGTTAGAAAAGCGATCGCCGCGCACCTGACCTCTGCGTCGCCACACAATACCATCGTGTTTGTTGTAACAAATTGCTTTCTAAAAAATTGACGGTGAAATATTACTAGGAAGTAAGTATATACGTACCTGCGCGATGCTTTGTTACCGTTGTTGTGTTAACTGTTGCGATAACAAATTGTATTTTCAAAAATATCACCGTAAATAACCAATTTGACTACCTCGTTGGTAGTGTTGGTTGCAAGCGCGACCGCCGATCGAGAGGTCTTAGGTTCAAATCTCGGGCCGAGTACGATTGGATTTTTATAAAAATTAGAATTTCTAGTAGTGGCTCGGAGTTTGGATTAGTGCTCTTTGTATGGCTATAGACTCACCACCTATTCCATAATGAGACGTAAACGTAACTGGGGAAACCTGAGAGTATACTACACTCCTCTGCCTACCTTTTCGGGGATTACAGGCGTGATGTTACTTTTTTAAATAACCAATTTTTCCATATGGATATTGTTCCAAGTACATACGTGATGTTCTGTTACCATCATTGTGTTAGGTGTTGCGATAACAAATTCTATATTTAAAATATCCGAAGAGATTGCTCGTTGTGGAAATCATTCCAAATTTAAACCACAAGTTGACATTGTGGACATTGAAAAGATAAATACACATACCTAGAATGAATGTTAAATACGTTAGTATTTTCAGTTATGTTAATTCGATTTTGTCTATTTATTTCACGTGCGCAGCCGAATAAAATAACACGAGAATTGGCAGATATGATTAGTATAAACCGCTGAACCGAAAATTAGGCATACATTGATTCTGTGTGTGTAATAAATGGCTAATAGTGAGATATTTTGTTGACATAGTACAAAGTATAATAAATCATAAATATCATACAAAAATGATTTACACGCCTATTTGATATTGATCTAGGCATAGTTTGTACTATTGTCACCAGTAAACTTCCAAAATTCAATGCTATACATATATGTACATTTCTAATAGACAATTATATGTTCAGATACAAAACAAGTATACGATCTCGACACTCATGTACTTGTCCTGACTGGAAATCGAACCCCTAGCAAGACGCTAGTCAGTAAACATTACCGTCATGATACTCGCTGAAAAACTGAAACTTTCATCACAAACACAGCATTCTTATAAGATTTGGTACACTGATAAGGTCTAACTTTGATAAGCAAACTATTATTTATTTATAATATCACGTCTATATTTTCTCTAAGCGGTAGGCAGAGGAGGGTAGTCCTCCCACTTACCGCCAGTTATAATAACATTAGTTTGAGGCAATGTAACAGACAATACACGCATATAACAATAAATCAAAATGAACATCACGAGTGCAATGAAGTAGTGAATTGTTGGCATCAGATCGTAATGGCAAGTTTTATATGCTATCCGCCATTAAAGCAAGAGGAAACAACCGCGCTGCAGCTCACCGGCGACATTACTCAATACTTCATTAACTGCTGTTCACAATTCATTGCTTATAAATCATAACATTGAAAAACAAGAACGCACTCATTTGGTTGCCCCGTGCCGCGACCACTACCCGTAATAAAAACAAGACGATCCGAACGAACTGTTCCCCCGCGAACGAGTAAACGAGACGAAGAATTGAACGATTCGCGCTATATTTAGCTAGGAAGGTGTTATCTAGCAAAGGGATTTACAATTCAGCCAGCATTGCATAATAGTACCTACTCTGTAATATGTCTATGACGTGATTTAAATTTTTTTTGTGTACTGTGGCAACATATCACTACTTGTAGGTTTTGTCGTTTTTATTTTTGATCATAGCAGTCAAAATGTTCACTTTTTTTAACAAATATAAACGACATTTATAACGTATTCTGAAAATAATTAGAATTAGCATTAGCATACCTATTTCAATCATCCCATAATAATTACAAAGTAGTAAACTATTAACGTACAAAGCCGCGAAAAGTAACATACTTTTTTGTCTTTTTTCTGACATTTGTGACGTGGACTCTGACACTTTGACATTTCATTTTCATTATTTCTCTCGCTATTCGTGACTCGCTCTCAGTTAAGTGAGTCTTTCATCCTTGCTCTTATTGCCTATTAAAAATATATCGGCAATGCTTATTGAAAATCGAATTTTGAAATAGCCAATTAGACACGTGAATGTAGATTATTAAGAATCGTTTGTGGGCGTACAGATTATGACATGTCGCATTTATTTTTATACAAAATCTATTGCTACATTAAATTTATTACAGGATATGTAATCATTAATTGGAATGAAAATATAAAAACAATAAATTCAAGCTTAAAAAAGATTTATTGAAAATTCAAAACAGCTATCTTTCGTTCGTTAATAGAATACCAAGTATTTTTATTTTATTGCAAAATTTTATTACATAATGGGTAATTTGAATAGAACAAACCTTTACCCAATGTCCACTTGCAATATGGCAGTTGAATCGATAAAAACATCTTTAAAAATTAAATTCCTGTATTAATACGTTTTACACATTTTGCTTCGGTATTCTGACAAGTGCAGTCAAAATGACATTACTTCTTTACAAAGGCGTCCGGTGCGAAATTAATTTGTCAAAATTACATTCAATAATCGCAAGCGTAACGCTGGCTGAATGGCCGTATGATATGAATAGCCTCGACCTGGGAACACCGCTCCCGTTCCTAATTCAAAATTCGAATTTCGAAATTAATGGCGGATTTGACAGGAGCGTTATTGTGAGGCTAATTTAAATCTTATCAACGCAGCGATGACAGCGGCTTAATGGGATCGCCCGGTTGTTTTTAAGAAATAATCCCTTCCATTTCATTTGATATTATTATGCCTTTTTAATATCCTCTGAAACAGAGTTCTCAAACAGAGTTTTATTATCCGTTGTAAAGCAATCATGAAATATGATTTTGTGGTATTTATTTTAAATTAGAATTGTTTATTGAAATGTTAAATAGTCTAAGAATATTAATTCAATTTTCGACTCGATATAAGATTTCCAATTTTAAACATAAAACAATTACATGCATTGATAAGTTTCTATTGAAACAATTCTCCGTGTATATTTGACGAGCCGTTTTGACGATTAACGTTTTTAAAGAAGATTGATTTTAAAGAAGATTGAAGATTGAAATTTGGCTCCTGCCGTTTCTCTCGGCTTACCCTATCTGTACCTGTGGGGTGCACAAAGCTGATAAAGAAGATATTATAATCAATTTGGTTGTGACGTATATAAGTTAAATATCAGACGAATAAAAAGATTAGAATTTTTAATTTTAGAGTTTTCACATTATTTGATACATATCGCTAATCGACTTTTTTCACTTCTGGGTAATTTACATTTCATATTAGGGCAAATAGGTATATACATATAAACCTAGACATTTTCGGCAAGTAATCTCAAATTTACAGACCTAACTGATTTTTAAAATCTATTATAGAGACGTAGTTGCTTATCTGTGTCAATCACATAAAAAGGCGGGAAACAAAATATAAAAGAAGAGTTCGTTAAGGTTCGAACGTTCGAAATGCAGAGTTCGAGAGGGAATTTTAAGAGTTCATATTTTCTGTCCTGACTGCCTCGTTGGTCGTGTTGGTTGCAAGCGGGACTGCCATCGAGAGGTCCTGTTTCAAATGCTGTGTCAGGTACTATTGGAGTTTCTTCGATTTTCTAGTAATAGCTGGAAGTCTGGATTTGTGCCCGGTGTATGGCAATAGACTATCCACCTATTCCATAATGGAACGTACACGTAATTAGTGAAACGTGGGAGTGTACTACACTCCTCTGCTTACCTCTTCGAAGATTACACGCGTG
>DVPD01000357.1:0-11837 GCA_018237605.1 Apyrrothrix (Melanopyge) sp. n. Burns01
CGAAAAATACATTCCGATTTGAGATTTGTTTAAGAAATACGTGACTCAGTCTACGTTCCGTTACACTTCACAAAAAATGATTTCCAAGATGGCGACATCGACATGTCACGTCAAAAGTCTCGTTCCCGCGCTTCCCCGCCTCGCGTATTTATTTTTTTTAACCGCACACGCAATTTCCTGCGCTTTATATTTTTCGCCAGACCGCCGTGTCCCCCGCCATTATAAATGGTATTTGCTCCTGTAATGATCACTTAATCGAGGTGAAAGAAGGTAATTTGTTTGCTACGTTGTTTTTTTTTAATATTTTCCACGAGGGCAAAGTATTTTCTATTTGTGCCTAATGCTAGGCTCTTTGAAATATGAGCGTGATAAGAGGAATTTCGTTCGCCATAATTATAATAGCGTAGGTTGTTTATAGTAGACGAACTCGTTTACGTTTTAATGGTGACCACTATATTACCTGGAAGGCGTTGCCTTGTACGAAAATAAGTCTATATTTCTTCGATTTTCACGATTTCCGATTTAGTAATAACGTTACATTATTTTTTATTGCGCTGGCCATTACTATTCGCAAGATTTAGGTTGAAAAATTATAAAAAACGTAAGTGTATTTTGGTAATTAATCTCCGTCCTTTCTAAATATAATTAAGCCTTCGGGGTTCTTCAAAAGATAATGTCGGTGGTATAATAGACCATTGTGGTACCTTAAGTTTTGCGAACTAAAAGCTTTTTTGTTGTATAATGACGTTGATATCCCCGTCTGGGGGAAATCCAGGGAAAACAGTAATGATCGAATACTTGGCGCGAGCTTTTGACGGCTCTTAATGCTACTATATCTGTACATATTATAAACTGAAGATTAAACATTACATTAACATACACAATCGATAGTAATGAAGATAAATAAAATGTGGTAAATAAAGATAATAAAAAAAGACATGTAAATAATCCGTTTATGGATATGAAATTCTGCGAACAAATCCACAACTGCGAATATGGAGTAGTTTTATATGAAACCTTAGTACTTTAGTGTTTTTAATTCACGAAAACGTCTATAAAACAAGCGGTATCGCGTGTCGTGCGGTTGTAACACGACGCGCCGTGGTCGTCACTGATCCGCACCGGAATCATGCGGTTGACTGTACGATCCAGTGCCTCTACTCGCTAGTAAACTAAGATGACGTCCTATTGGCAAGTCTTCTATCTTCTACTTTCTCGACAGTTGCTTCGCTAATGGACATATTTGTAATGAAAAAGTTGACGGAACATGGCTATTGAATTAAATGCGAAATCGCCTGATACATGTTGGTAAAATTGATTGTATTTACGTAGATAATGAATATTGTTTAGTAGGATATTGGAAAAGAGTTCTGAATTATGGACGTGGAATATGCCATCAAGCATTACAATCGCCCATCGTTATGTCTTATTATTGGTGTTTAATGAACATTAAACTAAAATGCTAACGCTGATAGTAAAAAAGATAATTAAATTTTCTTTGTAATAATTTGACTTTCATACGCTGGACGATTTGAACTCTTATAAATACACTCTTGTACATTTAATATATATTTTCGTAATCAACTAATACAAAAAAAAATATTCTGAGCAATGTTAATTACTCCTACTATTCCTGTTTTTAAATTTTGGTCTTCTAAACAAATAGTATTTGGAGTAAGTTCACCGCAGGAAGGAAATGAAATTGTATATTTCGGTCCTCATATAATGTCGGTACTTGTCCTCAAATATGAGCTCGTACACATGAAAACTTTAAAAGTAATCTGCTAACAAGTATGGCTTTCAAACGCCATAAAACTAATTCCTGCAAGAATTAACTCTTTGCACCCTGAGCGAGTGCTCAGTGGAATGGCGACGTTTTTTTCGGTGCTTAACATACGCGAAAATGAGCCAGCACTCGTAACTTGAGCGCGAACACTTGCGTACTTGCGGTCATTGAGACCCCTTGAGGGACTACGAATGCCTACGGTTTAAGCGATGTGGTGAGTGTTGCCAACGCGCTAAGTCACATTCGCATTACCGAGCGAAACTAACATATCTTATGTATCTATCTATGTTTGTTTGAAGTGTGTACGTCGAATATTTTTTAGACAAAAGCACTACTACACCTACGGTAATGTAATTTGGGTAGGTTAAAAATTTTGTAAATTTTTTATATATTTGTTATATTTATGATTTTATGTTACACGTTTAACACATCTCCTGATATGATATCGATTTTTCTGTCACTGAATATATAAGGACTATAAATCACGAATTATTGACAAATGCGCTGAGCAATATCACAAGTGAAATGATTATGACCTAGCTTAGACATTCGTTACATATGTACTTTTTATAGCTTCGATACAAAAAACCGGCATTCCAACTCCAAAAACCCCAATTAGTAGCAATAATGTTGAATTATAGCGCAGCAATATAGTAGGTACAAGATCTGGGTTATTTACGACCTGCGAACTGAGATCCCGCAAAAACCTTTAACACTCAAAAATAATTTCACCAAACCGTAACAGGAGAGGGTGACTTGATTCAAGAGGTTCAAGCGAAAATAGTTCATATGTATCATGTATGTAGCCATGTAAATAAAGAAAGGATGAAACGCGTTATAATAATAACATAATAATAACAATCCAATTATGTTATTCTATACTATCTCATTTTTGGAAGTCGAAAATATGCAAATATAAGACGTAGAAAATAAGTAACACACTTTTTTTTTGCACGGGCGTAGTTAATATTTAATGGTCTTCTTTCGCAGTCAACCCTGGGTGACGGTGGTAACGCATAGTAGGCACATATTAACCAACAATGGTATCTTCCACTGTCACATAGCTCGTAATAAATCTGGCTACCCGTTATCCGTCATTTGTTGGCATATAGTATCCTACGATCCTGTACATACGATCAGAAAAAATTATAACGACATCAGATACATGTAAAGGAATTTATGATTTCAGTCATAATTATATGGGTATCGTCTACAGGATACAGATAAACATGTCGAATAATGTATTTGAAAATTATATTTATGACACTAATTAGACTGTACAAGATTTTATCTTTGTCGATCCAGGTGGTAAGAAAAAGCCAGGCAGGGATTCATTTTTTCTGGTTTTATATGTTCCCTTGTCTTCAAACAATATCATCATCATTACCAGCCTATTCCCGGCCACTGATGGGCACGTGTTTCTCCAATAGCACGCCACTGAGCTCGTTCTTCAACTTTTAGTATCCAACCGCTGCCAACCACTTTGCGTATATCGTCACTCCACCTGGCTGAAGGGCATCCTACGCTATATTAATATATATAGATCTTTTTAATTCGCATTAAACTACCACAGCTGTGAATTCATTATTTATTATCTGTTTTGAAGTCCATTCAACATTTCGAAATATTTAAATATTAAATTTAACTAATTTTGTAGGTCTTCTATCCATTCCTGTGTACGTACTGAAATGGCAACGCTAACCCATCTCAAAAATAAAATAGTGTAACGAAACGTTACATCGCAAATTGTATCCGGATCCCTCGCCCTCGGCCGATTGAGGAAAAAATCTTATTTGAACACCCCCTGCAATTGGCACCTCCCCTCAGGTTTCGTGCGAGAGTAAATCATGTGCATTGCTCGGTTGGCATAGTGTGGATTCCATTGTCTTGTGATGATGAACTGAACATGTTAAACTATGTTCAATATATTACTACTGTTCCATACACGTGATAACCATTTGGATCAGGTACTTAAATTTAAAATGTTGATAATAAAAAACATGCATACAACAATTTGGTACCTTCATTATACGTTGTATTCTTTCTTTTTTTCATTCTTCATTATATATTGATTTCTCAATAATTTATGCGAGGTTCTATTGTGGTAGCATTAACGGAATAACTGTGTATATGTGTCTACTAGTCAGTCGGCTTCTGGTTTCTAGGGTGTGTAAGACACTAGATCATAAAGCATTCTGACTTAATCCTGGACTGTAGCTGCAAGTCTGATGAAATAACATCGAATTACGTGGTCCTAATATCTGGAGATCAGCTTGCCTGAACTTAAATAAAATGTTATGCAACTTTCAACATACATAAAATATAATATAAGTAACTGTCAGATAAATATGAACATATTTTTCAGGGGTAGTTCATAAAATAGTGAAATAATTGCCTTATATCCAAAATGATTAGCAGTCCGAGGGTAGGTCTGTCTTGTTTATGCCAAAAGAAAAGCTCATAAAAGTCCAACGCCGCACAAACAATCTCGAAGCGCCCCGCAAAGAAAAATGAAACCGCTTATGCAGGAAGCTACTTCTTACGTACGTGACCGGAGGGTGCATATATCGCCCGAAAACTGTTAAAAAAGCCCTAAGGGTTCGTTTCCGCGTCCACCCCTCATTGTTAGTTCACAACGATACAGAAGGCGATTTACTGGTAAACGTCAAAAATACACTACATTCCATTTTGGTCCCTCAATCCATTGGGGTTCGGCAGATTTCAACTTGGCGACGCCGGTAGGGTAAATGTCTCAATTAGGCACTCATGTCAACTCTGTTGAAATAATGCTATTTGATAATGAGAAGTTCGGTTGATCGAATGTCTTAATAGCCGACGTGATACCATTTCGTCTAATTTTATTGTTGGACCCAAAAATTGGTATGCGTTTCCATGTTTTGATTCCATGTAGCCGGACTGCGAAAGTTATAGTTCCATATGTCATTATTATAATCTAAGTAGATTGTATTATTCCGAGGTAAGATTACATTAGGCGATAAGATTATTTTATTGCATGCCTGCAAATTGATGTTAAGTGGTTAATGAATCATACAAAACTATGCCAGTACCAATCCAGAAATGAGTCTTTAGGGCGTCGGCTTACCAGGGCCCTTCAATTGAAACATGGAAAAAAAATGTAACCTTTATTAACTTACTAGAATTCCTTGTTTCCTTGGGCAGAATTGAATACAAGGTCGACGCAGTGCAGATATCGTAATTCTGACTGATTATTATAAAATCACAGATAAATAAGCAGCGGTGAAATATAGTGACGTTATGAGTCAAATCCGTCCACTAAATGTTTGTTTACTTTTACTTTTTTCTTTTTCGTTACCGTATAACTCAACCTATCCTATTAAATAAAAACCAACTTGCTCGTGTAACTACCAGCTAGCTACGCATAATGCTAACCGCCCTCGATTCCATCAACATTGTATTTGGAAGTCGCTCACTAAACCTCCAGAGGGCAATATAATCAGTGCTTCACCGAAATTTGCGTGAGTCTCGATAAATCGGTGCTATTGCCTAACTCGTAAAATACCTAGCGACCCAAGTACGGGAACGATCCGGCCGTATATAGGGCTGGCGAAGGTTACAAATATTGGCAGTTTGACTACCATATATGATTTTGTGACTAAATGTATACATTATTTGAAACGTTTCAGTTAACGTTAAAAATTAGTCGATATTTTATAACTTTTCATATTACAATCAATCGTTTTTCGTTATTGTGTATTTGTACGTTGGTTTATTTCAGTTCAATTTTTTAAGTTTCATACATACATATCTTCATGCCAGGTCCCTCAGGGTGTAAGAAGAGAGCACAAAGTGCCAAATATCTCTATATGAAATATATACACGCTTGTTTCGGAGAGAGTTCTCTTCAAGAGAGTGATGAATGTAGAAGAAGAGCGGCAGGTCTGTAAGGATAGAGATATTTAAGTTTCATAAAGGGTCAATTAGTGATTTCGAAAGAGAGTCTATTTGCATGTTAATAATAAAATGGTATACATAATAAAACGAAAACTCAAAACATTTTTTGAAATAATCATTACGTACTAAGGATTATGTACGTAGTGCACAGTTGCAGACTTTCCAAATATTTTTAAAATATATAAGACGTATGTGGCAGAACCTCAAATTCCCGCTGAAGCACGAGCTATTTCAACTTAACCCACTTGCAACAAGTACTTGCTATATTCAATCAGGATTCCAAAACACATTGCGGTCTCTTTAAAATATCTCATGGTATTTTTCGAAGCCAATAACCCTGTATCGGATCGTCCGTTCCGGCATCGATTCGCCGTCAGTCCGGATCAACGCGTCCAGCTCGTGGCGTGGCGGATTTACGGTTAAGAATCTTTTAAATTTGCGCTGCGGTTTGAATTCGTGATGTCTTGAACACTCGACATATTGGCCGAGTTCTTTTACGTGAGCTCGTATTATCGAGTATGTTTTATACAACTTTATATTAAATGTATAATATGCACCAATATGCCATGTCCTACCGAACATCGCTGTGGTGTGCAGGTCATCTGGTATGAAGTGGTCGCAGCAGTTGTTCTGTAGTCCTTTTTAATTCTGTGCTATATCACCACTAACGCAGACTTCACTTGAAGTCTGAGGATTAAAAGAATCATGGTTCATCTTGGTATTTTAGCGAGGTCTATTCGGCAAGTTTATTTTGTGTGTGTGTATACCCAAATACACACACACACACAAAATAAACTTGTGCAAAAATAAAATGACCTGATAACCTTCATAGTTACAATAATATCCCTTATTCAAATTAGCTATCATCAACTAATGCGTTACAAATGTCCCTAATTACTGTTTGTAGGTATAAAAGACCACTACACAAATATCCACACTGTATGTACCGACAAAACATTTTTGAAACTTTCGGGACAAATGTGCTTTTACGTTGGGTTAGAGGAAAATATGCAAATTCTTAATAATTAAATTCGCGGAACGCACACGCCACCAAAATTGTCATTACCTTTATTTTTACGGGCAAAACTTTAGCGCTTTGAAACAGACGACCGAAATGTAACGTCGAAATTGTCTATTTCACGAGGGATATTAAGTATCTAATAAAAAAAATACTTTTTTTATATATTATTATGTGGGTATAATATTTGCAACAACCTTTGTTTATACAAATTTGGCACGACATGAGAGGTGGAACCAGTAACGATTAAGCCAGAACCATTTAAAACCAAATTTTCCGGATAAAATTCAGACAGTTGTAGTGAACTAAATTAAGCTATAATTACTTAGCAACAGTCCACGAATACGGTGCATGATGGTGTGCACTTCATACAGTATGCATCGCTCTCCCATCCACAAAGTACACATGAGCATGCAAACAATACAAATTATACTCCACCGTACATGTAACCAACACTTGCATATTTCGACTCGCAACAGAGCATCCTGATTTGACTTCAATTGAGTTACAATGGCTTTTCGTAAGGTAACACTTTCTGTGCAGTTAACAATTTCTATCAAAAAAATAAAAATTAACGCAAGCGAAATGTTACTATCGAAGAAGGTTGAATTGTAAACCTCACTTATATTACCTGGCAGTGAAATTGCAGAGAGAAATCTTTCGGTAACATCAAGTGACACGGAACTTGCGGGAAGCTGTAAAGTAACACTATAAAACGTTGTTTCAATTTGTCACATCTCCTTGCATGGGCTGAGTAATTTAAAACTTCCACACGTATTTTGTTTTGATCATCGTAAAAGGTGGTGAGAGGAAAAGAATTTTACAGATTTATTGTCAACCAAAATTTACCAATTTCTGACTCTGTGCATTACATGTACTCATTGAAGTTTAACTTTATATTATAACACTGCCGACATTGAACGGGAATGTCGTTGCATAGAAGTTTTCTATTCTTTTAGAATGCTTAAAGAGATATGGTTAAAATAATAGTAATAACATTAAATATTTAATTTTGATGACTATATAAAAACTGTTGAGGTTAATAAAACAATTTAGTTTTTAAGAAGATATTTCTGTTCAACAAATCATATATCTTACTTATTCGAAGTTCAAAAATTAATAATAAAATTGTCAGTAAACATACCAAACATTATGGCTGTAGATATCTAAATGAGTCATCTTTTTAAATGATATAAACCAAATAAAAAAGATGTCTTTATGAACAATCTTTTATCTAAGAGCTTCAACTTCGTACATTCGAAGATGGAAATAGGTAGATAAGTGTTCTGTATTTCTTTATTTTTATTGTCATTTCTATGTTTCCTTTTCTTAAACAACGCACAACAAATCATCAGATTACGTGAAATACTTTAGCGTTCTTTATTACAATCTCCCTTACGGTCCCTTCGTAAACAGATTCATAAATGCTTTCGCCATTTTTGTTATAAATTGTATATTCGAAAACACAAAGCCGTTTGAATGATACCGTAAAATTCTGATAATAAAGGTCGGTCTAATCCCGTAGGCCACCGTCGACGTCGA
The DNA here is from genome assembly GCA_018237605.1 of Apyrrothrix (Melanopyge) sp. n. Burns01. NCBI lineage: Eukaryota > Metazoa > Arthropoda > Insecta > Lepidoptera > Hesperiidae > Apyrrothrix > Apyrrothrix (Melanopyge) sp. n. Burns01. The sequence goes on from DVPD01000357.1 coordinate 8,280, forward strand.
TTAATGGCACACAAAATTAAATCACCAAAACCCGCATTGTTGCATTTGCTTCTCGTGTTGGAGACAAATGAAATTCAACCGTATATCATATGAATAGCGTTTAATTTCAAATAGCAGCTTGCGGAACACATCCGCGCAGCTCGGTGTCGGGATATCAAATGACAGTCACATGTATTCGCTAACGAGGTTCCATGATACGGGCTTATTACCTTTCACGGTCAAAGCACGCGAAATTCGACTTTATACCAACGGTTTAAAGTACCTGCTACGTGTTGAAGCAAATTGGTATTTAATTTGAGAAATGTAGGGTAGTTACAGCATTTGAAAAGGAATTGCTTAGTAAAATACGAATGTAATTACTGCTTAACATTTGCGAGTAAGTGCTTCTGTTTGAGGATAATGAAGGGCATTTGAAGCGGCAACATGTCTGTTGTATATATTGCCATTATGTATTTTAAATTTTGTATTTGTTTGTAAAGAGCGATTATTAGTGAGTATTACATAATTAAATTACTATATACGGGTATTCAATGTTCAAATGTTCCCAAAATGAATGACTTACTTTCTATTTTAGACTTTACATGAAAATGTTTAAAAGTCCCAAAAATCCTTTTTGGGTTAAAATAACTAAATATAGATATATATTTCAAAATATTAGGCAAACCAGTTTGATAGCGTCCATTATTTAATTCGACCGCTGAAAAGCAACTAGGTCTCAATTAAATTAAGTCTGGAATTCTGCTGGACCTGGAAATAAAAGGAAAAAGCATTTTCGTATATGCAAGTGAAAATATAAAAATATTTGCCCGAGGTGAGGAAATATATTTTTATTTTTCGACATGACAGGAGATTTTCATTTCAGAGCGCCGCCATCTTGAAAAGCTTTCGCTTGAGTAGAAATAAAGCTTCGAAGAAATGTTTAAAATGGCAGTTTTGGCATTCAGCGTTCTTATTTCCTTTTAATGTTAGCATTATTTTGAACTCGTCAACAATGACTTGCAGTGTTCATAAAATTCAATATCAAACAACGTTAAAAACTTACACACATCTTTCTCGTGTTTTTGTAATTCAATACAGAATTTTATTTTTCTGCCCCGAAGTAGTGGCATATAATAGTATAAAGTAGAGTTGCCTGCCGCCCGAGGTTAAGGGTTCACTCTATTCCATAGACGTCCATATAAATTTTCCATTGGGACTGGAATTCTCAACGATATGAGATGCAAATTCATTTACTATCTTTGGAAACTAAACTAAAATATATGTGTATCACAATGTACATTCATACCATACTAGATGCAGATATACCAAAATTATATAGTTTTATGCAGATTTTGTTTCCTTAAACAATGTTTAATCGGAGTGGCTCTGAGTACTAAGATATTTTTTTAATGCCAGCCAGTCGTATACATACAAATGTGTACTTCTAAAACGCGTTAAATTTATGGTTGAATGTTAGAAATTTAAATATATCAAGAAAAATAGTTAAGTTATATTTATAAAAATTCACCCGCAAACTACGTGCACATTTTAAAAATAATCGTGATGAATATCAATACCATTACTGTTAATAACAAAGATTTAAATGTTCCATGTATGTTCCTTCGATTTACAGAAATCCCTTAAACTTGGCCGAACCAGTAACAAACCCTATAAACTCCTTCGTTTCCAAAATAATTACCTTATCCTTTCTAAAGCACCTTGTAAATTGTTTTCGACCCCTATAACAAGTAGCACTGGACATAACCAATAAATCATTTTTATTATTCACCACCCCCCGGGCAAGGGGTTGGGGCTTGGTTAAAGATCCTACGATACGGAGTGCTATTCTAGAGTGATTTAAAATAGTTTTTCGCCTATCGATTCGGTTTAATATCGATACAAAGTGCAGTTTCGCGTGAGTGTGCCGTGTAGTGTTGTGAACTATTGTCGATAAAAAAATCGCTCAAGCATCTCTATGAAATTCTATAACTAACTTGTGTGGATAAAGAGGGTTTCGTATTTGTAGTCATCGCAATGTTTCTTAAATTGTAAACGTTGTTTTTCGTTGACTGCCACGTTGTTCGTGTTGGATGCGAGCGCGACTGCCGATCGAGAGGTCCTGGATTCAAATCCTTGGTCTGGTACTATTGGATTTGCTAGTTTTTTATGTACATAATAGAAGTAGTACACGGCTGCCCATCTAATGTTGATTAGTACCTAACTTTGATCCTGTGTGTACATGCGTACATACATATTTTAAAGAACTAATTCTTTTCCGTTTCAATTCATCAAATTCTTAGTACATCTGCGTACGTATCAATTATGAACATAATGGTGCAACTATTGTTGCCTAGACCTAGATATAAGAGCAGCGGAAATGTTTTTTCAGGTTAAAGCTTGGGTTACATCTTTATTACGATTTCACTTTAGACAATCATGATCATCAACCCTTTTATTTAGGCGTCAGGGGATACAGCTGATATCTCCGGTGGAGATGAGCTCAATGCCATTTTCAGCCACACCAGTCAATTGCAGTCTCATAGGCTTCACACACTTTAGAAAACATCACGGTTGATTCTAAGGTATAAAAAAAAATTAAAACTTATCGTTAAAAGTATATCAGTTATAAACATTTTGCATGCCACACTATTCCATACCCGTTATTTAGTATTTAATATTTCTCTCTAATTAAAAGCTACATCCATATCTAAATACATTTTGATCGTTATTACTACCAATCGATCCGTAGCAGTGTACAATTTCAATCCAATTTATACGTAAATGACAGTAGCACGGAATTTACATCGACGTCTCTTAATTATAGCAATTAGTTAGTATCGATAATTAATTTTATTTCAAACAGATGTCGGATTCGTATCGATAAAATATGCATTGGGTGGCAATCACTAACGATTCTTTAATATTGGTACGTGAAGACATGTTTTTGGAATTTTAATTTGATCACAAAATTGCATTGTTTTATGTCTAATAGTATTTCGTTCACCAATAGAGCAGAGTGAAATATAAATGATTTTGAAGAAAGCGAGGTATCGTTTATGAGGTAGAAACCTTGAACGTAAACTAAACAATCAACCAAACTAACTAAGTAACGTAACTAATAACTAAGTAACGTAACTAGTGAAACGTGGGAGTGTACTAGTACTACATTCCTGCCTACACTGCCTACCTCTTAGGATTACAGGAGTGATGTTACCTTAGTTTTTTTATTGTCTACTATAAACAAAATAATGTTTTCTCTATCATTAACCGTGTTATTTTTAATCATTTTCAGACCTTCAGCTAAATAAATAAATTCTTATTCAATATATATCAGACCCATTGATAGGTACTGTAACATATATACATCATTCTGCTTAAAGGATTTTAAGGCACGTAAATTATTTAATAAGTCGTTTGGGGGGAAATTATAAAGTGAACTGAAGGTCTTCCACCAGTGTTAGGGAATTTCCACCAACGGTAACAACTAGGAGCAACTGCTTAAAATACGCTTCCTGCAATGTTTAATTTAACATATAGTTTCTAATATGTCGTCACTATACTAGCAGATAATATGTATGT
>DVPD01000358.1:0-11836 GCA_018237605.1 Apyrrothrix (Melanopyge) sp. n. Burns01
GAACGTGACTATGACCACCAGGAATTAGATGTTCAAACGGATGATAATAAAACAAAAAATGTCACAAAGTGGTTGAATGAAGAAAATTAACCCGAGAAAATTAATAACAATACATATTTCACTCATGTCTTTCTGACACGCGGCTGAAGTACTTGATCTTTGTATTTTAATTGAATTTTTATTCTTTATGTATTTGATCAAAATAAAATCTTTTGTAAATCTTTTGTATTCATTTTTGTACTAATAAAAACCTAAATAAAGTTGAGCTAAAAGGTAAGACGACATTTATTGACTGTCAGGCGGTCCGTGGTTCGCCGGCTCAGCTACTTCTTAATAAATAACATAACTGGCGGTGCAACACATTCAACGTATCAAATTAGACCTGTATCTTCCCGAACGGGTAACCAAAGAAGTGGAGTTCACTTCGACGTTACACCAGTTACGTTTACGTCCAACTATAGAAATGAGGGTGAAACTATTGCCACACACGGGGCTCCCGGCTCTGAGCTACTCTAGGAATTTTATGTTATAAAAATCCAAAAGTAGCCTTCCCGGGAATCGAAAACAAAACCTCTCGCTAAGCAGGCACGCTTGCAACCACTGGACCAAAAGGCAGTCGTCAATTTTGTGAAGTTAAAAAAATGTGGATGAGATCTGCGTAACAGCCAGTGTTGTGGCACACCTTGGGAGAGGCGTATGTCCAGCAGTGGAACGGTAGTGACTGATGTAAATGAATTAATAAAAAAAGCTGAAGAATATGTTCAAAGAGAGAAGATACAAATGACAAACAGAACATATTAGTCGTTCTTATGCTCTACTCATAGTTTAGTCTACAAGCAACGTTACTGAAATGGATCATATATGTATACTAACTTGAATATAAATTTTACTTACCATTTTATCGATTTGCGTGAAAACAACGTTGAAGTAGGGAACGGCGTTGGTCCTGAAACAAAACTTATGTTATTTCGTGCGAATCGTATCCAATTTCTGGAGCAGAGTCAGACACCGTACGGTAAACAATAGAACGGCTCTCGCGGGACTCGCGAGCTTTGCGCTGTACACAAAAAGTGAGCAAATATGATAACGGGAGTTTACATCTACAACAACAGACAGAGGATTCTGTTCAAAAACAACAAAAGGTAAAAAGTGCTTCTTGAACGCTGTTTCGCAACAAGAAAGGAACTTTTCACAAGCCACGCCATGAAATTGGCTTGTTTTAGTTTATGTTCATTACTTCATTCTCATTTACAACTAGTTTACAAGGCACTGTCGTAAACGAACTGTATTAGAAACTGTGAAATTACTCTTAGATGTAGTTGTGTTAGTAGAAACTTAATTTGAACGAAATGTGATGTTAATTTTGGAAGCGATTCAAATATATGCACGAAATGAAATTTGTGTATTCATATGTACTTACAATGATACTAATGACCAAAATAGAATTCTGGGTAAAGCGAGTGACGTGTCCCTATAAAATGATATCAAACCGTGACGTTCATTCCACTAATTGATCATTCCGAGAGCCCGCTAATGGCTCTTAATTGATCCGACGAAGCGCCGGCCGACTGGGGCTCTGACAAAGGATTTACTGACAGTACGTCAACATACAAAGTACATTTTTGGTTCAATGAACACAAAGGGTAATTTTTATCTTCTATCCGGCGGTATAAACGTATTTCATACTGTTGTATATTAGAAGCTACTGACGTATAGCCGTTTCAAAGTGGTTATAAATATAGTAGACACCATCAAACCACACTGTCACTACTTATTTATTTACAATTATTTTATCTTATTGAAAAGGGCTGCTCATGACCTACACTGATATTAAAAATTTGAACATCGGAAATTATATTATTTCGCTTCTCGGATGAAATCCGAACATGAAATAAGTTTTAGTTAAATTTATCAACATCTTTCGACTTAAGAATTTCGACAACGAAATGAAATATTACAAATGGATAATCTTAGAAGAAAAGTTTATTAATATTAGATGTGTAATATCGCGAAACAAAGGAGATTAACATCCCAGTAGCGCCGTGTGAGTATCGTATTATATACTTTCAGCATGTACATACATACATTCGAGATTAAAAATATGCAAAAATAGACTTTACAATTGTAAATACAAATAAATTCTGTCAGTTACGTGTCAAAGAGCGGGTGGTAGTAGGTGAGGCCCTGCTGCAGGTCGATCTGCACCAGCGTGACGAGGTTGACGAGGTCCTCGCCGCGCTCCGACGCCGTGTCCTGCGCGCACAGCGCGTCGTACCACTCCGCCGTGCCCTTGCGCAGCGCGCCCACGATCTCGCCCCTGCCGCACGCGCGCACCGTTAGCCTCTCCCGACCCGTCCAGGGACGCAGGCCGCTACAACTCATTTTTGTACAGGTACTATGCATTACAAGTAACGGAACTGAACTATTGATATTCATTGTTTCGTGTTCGACCGCTGGAGTGACTGTTTTTCTTCTGTACTAAGTACACCGCCCGAAGTAGCTTCCGAAATAAAGAGACAGAGTATGAGGATTTTAACATTTTAGTTCAATAATCTCTAGTAATTGAACAAAACTGAATAGTTAATAAAATATATAAATACGTAATAAAATTGACCCTGTAAAATAGTGTCTCCCAGCGGGTCCTTCATGAGTAATCACAACTGGATGAACGGGCGAGTACAACTCGCCCAACGAAAACGCTGATAATGTGTGTAAGCACTCGAAGCTTTGCTGTCAGCTAGTCATTGCGCTACGAATGCAAATTGATTTTATTCCGGGCGGGTATTTATTAAACGGATTGATGTATTTAGCGCCAACCTGATTTCATTCTTGAAGGGGCAGCATCTCCAGAAGGCCTTCATCTGCGACACTTGGTTCAGGCAGCGCAGCAGGTGCTCCAACCTGCAAGGAGACCACACTGTACGGCTACTAGTTACAACGTGTGCGAGTAGTGCCGCGGCATGCACTGCCGAAACGTGATTCAGCAAAGCAATGTGAAGTATGAAAACGATATTAAATAACGCGAACCGTTAAGCGGAAACATTAATATTACGTGTTTGCAGCTTGTAATCATGTTGAATATTAAGAGCACTCTTTATGCTTCTGCGGTTTTCATATATTACACTGTCCACCGTGTCAAAGGCACCGCGCACTGGAATTATATTATGTCATTTCATGCTTAATTATGCTTTGCCAATATCTCCATTCATTCATTTTGATATATTAATACAGATGATTACGAAGAGTAATAACGTGTACAACGATTTACTGACAAGGTATTTGTACTGAATATCATAAGGGTTATAAATTTAGCACAGAAAACCTGAATTCGCAAAGTTACGTATAATGTTTCGAGAGTTCTTAGAAATGGCCCAGCCTGTTAACGAGTCCGCGTCGAACGGTTCTCGGAAGCTTACAAACGGGAGCGGATAGCTCCTTCTACTGTTTGTTTTTAACTTCGTAGGACACACGTGGACGAGCAACGCTGTGGTGGAGGCTATGTGTGAAGTACTTTATGAGCAGAAGTCGTGAGTGGAGCTGTGTGTGTACGTACACATGAATATATGTATCTCTATGAAGCCTTTATAACGTTGTTAATATGTAAATGGAGTCGCATAACATTATGCTCACAGGTTACGTGTATAATATACACAAAAATATTGTTTTAGGCGAAATCAGAACAGAAGCCGCCCCATTTACATTACGAGGAATAAGAAGGAGGTATCTCTGCGTTGTTGTTGTATATTTTATTTAATAAAATTATAGCACGAGTAGTAGAGAACAACCTTAATAATTTGATAATATTTATCAGTTTTTTGAAATTTGAGCGAACAGATTCGTTTTCTTCGGTTCGTTTCAAGCGTTATATTTAGAAGATTAATACGATGTTCAGTCATCATCGTAGCCGGAAACCCGTCTCATCCCTTGCATACGTTCAGACACGCACTTGTTGAGGCTGAGGTGGTGCAGGACGGGGTACAGGTCACGGTGCAGGCGCAGCTGCTGCAGCGCGCGGTCCACAAAGTCGCCGAAGCAGTCGGCGAGCCAGCGCTGCTCGTCGCGCGACGCGCCCGCGCCGCCGTCCGCGCCGCCGCCCGCGCCGCCCGCGCCGCCGCCCGCGCCACCGCCCGCTCCGCCGCCCGCGCCCTCGCTGGCGCACCACGCGCGCTCCAGCTCCGACAGCAGCTTGTACATGTACCTTGTACAACATTGGAACTCTATTGTAAGCACACGTCAACCTCCTGGTACGAGCATATACAAAGTAGTTACTGTATTAATCTACTTTAGGATTATTTACGAGAGTTAACAGCAAGAATTAATATAATGATATGATCACGCCAGATTGATTGCGGGGTAGACAGACAACACCGAGTTCCAAATATTTCTATACTTACAAACCTAAAACAAATTTCTAACTGCAGAAAGGACTAACAGTAACCAGACGCCGCGGCGCTATTTACAATATTTACTACACGTTCTAAACATTTGAAAAGTGTGTGGCCGGCGTGCTTGTATAATCATACAACTTACTACTACCAGTGAAACAAAAATACATTTCCTGCAAACTAAACGATCAGTGTGTTCCATGAGTTTAGTCCTAGCTAGAGCTCATACTCACATTATGGGATGTAAACGAAGCTACGAAGTTGGTTGCTGCTTACTTGGGGTCGAGAGGAGCATCGCCATTCAGCCTGCAGGCTGCTGCGAAGCGGGCAATGGCAGCTTGCAGGCTGCTCATGTCACCTTGCACCGCGTGCTGGTGCAGCAACGTCTGCGCCGCGCCGCACAGCTCGCCCTCCCAGGCGCCTGCGCTGTCTGCCTCGCCCGCGCTGGCCTCGGCCGCCACTCGCTCCACCTCGTGCGCCAGGAGCACTCCGAACAGGCGCTCATGTTGGCGCACCTGGTGGAAATTAACACTTAACTAGCGAGTACTGATACTTGTAGTCTACAACAAAAGTTTGCTAATAAAGGTCTTATTTTCTTCGTGTCTAAGGATTGCAGGGCGAAGGATTTAGTTACATTGACATTATATTTGTTTGCTCACGAAAGGTAATAAAAAGTTAAAATGGAAAGAATTCACACTCGGCTGCCGAGAACACACGATATATAGATTTCTTCATATAAAAGTGTCACGCTGAAATGAAGAATAATCAGAAGGCTGTCGGATCAAAAAGATAATAAACTTGGAGAGCCTCGTTATGGTAATGACGTTAACCTATTTTCCTAAAACTAGGCGAAGACGAAATAAGTGTCTTAAATAAATAATACAATAGCGACGTGAAAACTTTAATTTTTTGGTAAATACAATGCATACAGTCGTTGCTGTAGAACTTTTTTCTCCTATATTTGATATTGAATGATCTAACTTCTTATCTCAAGTACAAATGCAAATATCTCCCTGCTACATATTTCACTGTTCTTGTAGCCTGAAAGCTGCCCTTCTACCGCGGAGCAGCGGCATCTTCCACAACTTTTTCGTCTTTCCTACTGAACAGATCAGGTAGCATTCTGAAAGTCAATCTCCCATAAGTTGTAAAGAACGCTACTTGGCGTCATCTCGGCCCATTACAAGAGAAGTGGTTCACTCGACTTTATTCACTTACATACACGTGTCCATTTGTATATTATTTTGTATAATACACGCGATATAAATCAGAATAAGTCATAAGAACGTTCCGCTACGCGTGCATGAGCTTAACTACAGAGTAGCGACAATTACTGACAGCTGGGCAGCCGCTACACGTACGAATACGAGTGAGGATTGGGAGATTCATTACATTTTGAGACTTTAATCTTTGTCATTCATAGCGGATACATTTTCAATGCAATGAGTGTTCGAAATCAATCGTGCAATACGGGAAATAGTAAGCGAATTATTGCTGCTATCGCGAAGAACAATTATTGCTGAATAGGCAATATTCATCTATAATTATTTTTAATAACATATCAGCCTGTATTTTCCAGAACCGGTAAGCAGAGGAGTGTAGTACTCCCACTTTTCACCAGTTATGTTTTGCGTTCCTTGGAATAGACGGTGAGCCTATTGTCATACAAAAGGCACATATCCACCCTTCGTCGCAGGACTGGGAGTTTTGAGTTAGACGAATTTACTTTACCCGACCAACGAGCTATGTGTAATATAGTACTTATCCCTACAAATAAACATGTAATACAGATCATTACTAACTGGTCGCCGTAAGTTGTGCGCGGGCTCTCGCAGTTGGTGACAGTGTAATAAAGAGTTCAATTCATCACTTCGCACTCGCGTGCGGATTAACAGCTCGCTGCGGAAGGCTAATAAAACTTGTTGTAGGACGCAATAGCTCACTAGATTAGTGATAAGTGGCCGATATGCCATACCGTCGCTATGATGAGTGTAACATCGATCGCCCACCTTTTCACAACAGGGGTTTTTGCGTTTGCATAGGGATTTCGACATGGCTGCTTCCCTACAATAACAAGCTGACGGTAAGAAGTTTATTTCTATTGTAGCTCCGGTATTTCAATCACAAAGCCGAGAGCGAACATCTGTCCGGAAAATTCCATTAAATTTCCCTTTGAACTCGCAAACGCAGTATTATTCTGTTAAGTGACATTGATCCCGGGAAATCGTAGCGCCGTTTTCACTTCATTACCAAAGAAAAGAAAACAAGAAATCAATGAGCTGTTAAATAAATTATTATACATGTACCACTAAAAAGTATGTAACAATGGGACTGTTATTAGACATTAGACTTAATCTAAGTAGTATTATTGGGATTTTCTAAATTGTAATTCCCTATAGTAGCTCGAAGTCTGGATGTCTCCGGTGTACGTCAATAGACTCATTCCCCATTACATGGATCGTATGACAGAACAGGTGAAACGTGTGCAAAAGTGGCCGTGTGGGCAAAACAGGCGTGATGTTATGGCATGTAGTCTAAGTATTGGAAATAGTGTGAACACGGAGAGTATTGCTACTATCGCGAGTTAAAGTACGGGTAGTTATCCGTCCTATTGAAAGTTGGTCACAAATACGAACATAAGACATAACAAACTTTTAGGCGAGCGCGCTTCATCCTAGGATGCATCCCGCTTTCCAGTAAGTGGAATAGCAGTCAGACGCGAGCCTGTAGCTAACGAAAAAAACAGAACTCACAGCCGCGGCTCTGCAACGACATTCCTAAAAACAAATTGGTTAAGCTTTGCAACTTCTGCGAAGTAAGAAGTTCGCCTGTAATATTTTCAAAAAAGGTGATAATTCAGAGTAGAACTGGCTGTACGATCGTCCAGCCCCGGGCGAGCCGTGTACACGTTCCACCGGCTGCCAATTAAATACAAAATCGATAACAGCTCCGATTGCAATCGTGCAAAATGCCTCTAAAATTTTCAATTTGTATAAAATTAATCAGCGCACTTTTTCTGTTACACGTAAAATAAGCCAGATGACTTAAATGCTATTTCAATAGATATTTCTCAAAGTGGTTTTCTATTGTGTACGTAAATCTATGCAATATTTATGAACCTATACATGTTTATTTATTATATAATATGCAAAGACCCGAGCAGACAATACAATACAATATACTTTATTGCACACTAAAGATATGAAAAAAACTTAGTAGTAAAAAAACACAGCAGCATGCAATAGGCGGCCTTATCGCTCAAGTTGCGATTTCTTCCAGGCGACCTATGTGCATCGAAGGTATACAATTTAATGCAGAAACAGTGCAGAATTTAAGACAAAAAATAGCTTACAACACCTATGTTTATAAAAGATACCGAACATCAGGGCGAGCAGTACACAAAAAGGAATATGAAGGTATAAACGTGAAAGAAGAAATAGTCAGGAGATTGTAAGTACAATTATTCTAAAAAATATTGTTTGACTTGATTCTTAAAGCAATTTAGTGATTTGCCATGTCGGAACCCTTGCTTAACCCTTACAGGAGCACTCCATGACAGGAGAAGCAGTATTCCATTTCCTAGCGTTTCCTGTGCTCCGCGCCTGAGACATGGTCTATGGCGAAGCTGTAAATCAAACGCGATGCTGCCAAACAAATAATTGTTACTCGCGTACATTTACATTCTTATTCACCAGGTCCTGCAGTAGCAGGTTAAAGGAAGCATAAGTTGTGCGGCGGGGCAGCTGTGGGAAGAAGTTTTCTATCCCTACTCGCGGCAGGACTGACGCAACATGTCCCCCGAGGACGCGCGGTCCGTCAACAAGGTTGAGACGTGTACGTACAAAGGCGCCCCATAACCTGCCGAGCTGCGTGTACCATTTTCGGGTTTAGTCAGTTCGGGTCCAACGTAATTCATCGGACACGCGCATTATGTATGTTCCCACACTTATTAGACTACCACCACCATTAATAAGTAACTAGCTGTATGAGCGAGTTTCGCTCGGGTGATATTAAAGTTGTATAGTTTTTGATTTCTAGCCAATTCAAAGTGTAACCGTAGGTTAATAACACACATACTACAAATTACAGGTACTAATAAACACAATACTTTTAAATACTGAAAACTGTCCTAGGTTTCAGGGACTCAAACCTGTACTTTCTTGTTTTTAATCTCACAACAAAATAACAAAGGAAAAGTATTTTAAAGCAGTCGTTCGTTTTTGTGCATAATTGATACTAGGGTGTTTTAGTTTCAACAACGATCAAATCGGAGGAACCAATCACGTATAAATATATTCATTAACAAGAATCGCTCGTTGAAACTATTAAGATTTCTTCCGCACTACAACCCTTTCTGGGAAGCCAGCATTACTCATAATCATTATCATTATCAACCAGCTGTTGAAGTGCACAGCTGGACTTAAGCCGCAACTGAAGGGTTTTTTCCCACAATCCTCATGCTGGGCACGCGGGTTGGAGATGGCTGAGCAGGTGTTGCGAGAAGCCTCGCATGCTGCGCTGTTGCCCACAGGTCTAAGTCTAGGTAATTGGCCGCACCACGCCGCGATCTGTCAGACCTCACGATCTGCCAGTTCCTGGTACCGCAGCGTAATCTTTATCCGCAACGATACGGATACTTGCCATTAATGATTACCTAAATAAAAGTACTGATGAAGTAAGCTTCGAATGACTATTTAGTGACAGATGTGAACTGACATACTACCTAGGGTTTTATGTTTAAGCAAACATGGTTCTACACCTGGTCATCAAAGGCTTACATTGGTTGTATGCTTAATTATGCTCTTTTTAGATTGTGAACATCATAGCCAATTATGCAATATTATAGAAAACATATTCAAACCGTAACAAACACAAAATATCGACCCGATTCAGAAAAAACGAATATAAATCATACAAACTTTTTACGTCCTTGGAAATTTAAAAATGAAAATAAACTTTAGAAATGATTAAGGTACGCAGGTTGTCGTAATGTTTCCTTAATAAGGCTGGACGACAATATTTCTGAAGTAAATGATTTACAGCAGTGCGAAGAGTGGGGATATTCCTTAAAAAAGATACAGGGATTTTTACTAAAGAATAATTTTGATGATGTGTTCATATTATCAGTGTGTCTAAATCGATGTGACCTCACAAGGAGCTAAATTCAAAAAATCTTTTAATATATTGAGGGGACTATTCACTATCTCGTTGGACGAGTAGTTGCAAGCGCGACTGCTTATTGAAAGGCCTGAGTTCGATTCTTGGGTGGGGTACTATTGATTTTCTAACTTGGATTTTCCAGTTAAAATTTCTACTGGTGGCTTGGAATCTGGATTGGTGCCCGCTGTATGACAATAGGCACGCCTATTCCATGGTGGGATGTGAACGTAACTGGTGAAACGTGGGAGTATACTCCTCTCCTCTGTCCACCTCTTAGGGTATTACAGGCGTGATGTTACTTTTTATACTGAGAGGAAAAGTATCATTAAAACGTGGCGTGTAAAGTTCGCCAGCCTACACTCGGACTACGTGGCAAACTTTGGCCTTAATCCTTCTCATTTTGCTAGCAGATTCGTGGCCAACCGTGAAACGATAAAACAGGACGGATGATGTTGAGAATATAATTAATAAATTTAATATTATTTGTTTTGAAGTAAACTATTTATGAGTATTGCAAGAGAAAATTTATTTTATTTACAAAATCTTATGTGAGGAGATATAATTGTATGCATCGTCCTAGTGTCAAATAACTCATTGAACGACTCACCTGTCTTAAACAAAAAGGTTAGAAAATGGTCGACGGAGGAATTAAAAATCTCATCAAGCGCGACAGTGACGCAGGGAACATGAAAGTAGAAGAAATAAGGTATAAGAGATATTGGGCACTCAGTGCTCTCTGCTTACCTTGTATAGGAACTGGCGTGATGATATCATAATAATATTAAAATTAAGCACAAGAGGTATATACATTTGAAACGGTTCCATCGATGTTTGATAGTATTTGCTCGCAAACATAAGCCCTTATTTGCAAGGCAATCGTGGAAAATATCTAAGAGTATTTGATAACTACCGAGGGAGAGGCGTGCCGCCGCGCGCGATTGGGTGCTTACTTACCGAGATGGAAGGATAAGGTGTTGCACTGCAGTGTCCGAGTGCGCGGTGGGTTTTAAATTGACTCTCTGTTTTCGAGCTACATTAATTGCTATTTCTAAGAGGATAGCTTGTTACGTCAATACTTTCACAAACGGACTGCAGTGTCACCTTCTCGTAATCAAAAAGTAGTAAATACGCATCACACATCCACAACCACAGGCGCACACGCATACTTACATAAAAGTTTGAATAGGGAGCTAATAAGAACCTCACTGCGGAAGGGCCATGATGAGGTTTCACTACCCTGCTTCAGGACCAAACTTTAAGGATCAAGTGAGACTGTACTGAGACATCGCTACATCGTAAGAGCTTACTTATTGTGAGAGCAAAATAAAAAATGAGTGGCGAGTGCGTGTAGTGCGTGCGGTGCGTGCGGTGCGTGCGGTGAGTGCGATGCGTGCGGGGCGTGCAGGGCGTGCAGGGCGTGCGGGGCGGTGGCGTCACCTGCTGCCAGTTGTCGTCGTCGCTGCGGCCGGCCTCGCGCGCCGACAGCCACAGGCGCAGGCGGATGCGGCCCTGCACGGACGAGCGCTGCGAGCGCGCCTCCAGCTTGTACCAGCTCTCCACGCCCGTGGACGGGATCTCGCGTAGCGGGATGTTCACGCAGCCTGCACCGACACGCTGCTATTACTCGCGGCAGTTATTTGGGCACCTCGCTGTGGTGGCGCACTACGGAGCTACTGGCTGCAGCAAAAGTATCTATACATAAATAGGCAAAGGCAAAATAGTTTAATGCGTTTTTCTTTTCTGTTTGTCAATGGACGAGCTTTAGTAACCTTTGTCAAAAAAAATGTTGGAAAAACAGTAACCTATTTTGAAAAAATAAAAATTCTTTCTCTCTGTATGTACACATTCATATACAAAGACAAAACAGTTCAATACCATTATAATGAATAAGTAAATAAAATAAAATAACAATTCGTTACGATTTAAAAATTCCGTTCTAATGATAAATTATATTAGCAAAGTCAAAACAGTCCATTACCATTTATCAACTATGTTTAACAACCGATTTTCTTTTTTTTTTGTTTAGTATTTATTGAAGAGACCTAACGACATTGTTTAAAACAATGTATACTGTAGATGTCTACATATATAAACAGGCCGAGAGAAAACTGATCAAACCCTTTTTTTACATAAAAGTACATATAAAGTGTATCGTCTCAAAAATCTTATGAACGAATGTATAAGTGTAGAAAAAATGTTTTTATAAACTCATATGTTTTTCGTATGTTTTTGAATAACTAGTGGTCCAGTAGCGATCGAAAGTCGATCGTAATTTATAAAATTTCAAAAAC
>DVPD01000359.1:0-11833 GCA_018237605.1 Apyrrothrix (Melanopyge) sp. n. Burns01
AAATAAAGTTCAGCTAAAAGGTAACACGACATTTATTGACTGTTAGGCGGTACGAAGTTCGCCGGGTCAGCTAATAGTTCAATAAAGATAAGTCGTTTGAATTTCTCGACGGGTCAAACGTAACGGGTGAAACGCGAGAGTGTACTGTACTCCACTACCTACCTATTCGAGGATTGCAGGCGTGGTTTTACGTATCCTTGGTTCAGAAATCGTTCAGATACAGGAGCAAAGTTGATTAGTTTTAGTATATAAGTTAGTAAGCTAAGCAAAGCTTTGGTCTACATCGTCCACTCATGCAATGAACTAATGCGATAAGAATGAAGCTTACAATGAACTTAATTACCTTAAGTTGAACAGTAAGAACAATATCAAAACAATTGTAATTGTGTAGTTAATTCACAATGAAGTCGATTTTAAAAGGAGTAATATATCACAATTATAGCTCAACCCTCAACCAGCCCCCGGCTCTTAAGTTCCCCTGCTCGTCCTTTATGACACTCAAGGGACGAGAGGGTTAGCCGAATGATTAAAGCTACACTCTCTTTATTAGTTCATTGGCCTAAACAAAAGTTCGCCATGGGTGAGTAGAGCCTTCAAGCCTTGCGATGAAATAGTGTGGGGAGTACAATACAATACAATACAAATATTCTTTATTGTACACCCAAAGACAGAGAAACAAATACACAGAAGATTGAATAATATGGACAGTACACAAAGGGCGGTCTTATTGCTAAGAAGCTATTTCTACCAGTCAACCTTAAGATAGGAGAATAGTAAAGAAATCATTAAATACGGGGCAGAGGTGTACGAAAAGCTAAAGTACAATATTATAAATGAATACAATACACAATAGTAGAGTAGAGTTCATAAAAACTATTGTTTTTGATAGCAACAAACTCACGTTTGACTACAATCTCACCTGTTGATTAACGAAATAGTCCTAGGGTGTAGCACGCTTCCCAGAAAGCTTCTATTCACTCTTGTCTTGAATAGATCCAGGTCGTAAACTTATGTTTACTGCGATGCAATAATCGCCGGTTGTACATGCATACTAAAGGCGAACATCTGCGCCCTCTGTAGCAACGCGTCTGTGACCAATTTGGAATAGGTAACCAACATTGGTATCTGTACCAATATTGGTTTAATCTGTAACAACTGGGTTCAAATCCCATGTCGGGTACTACAGGTTTTTTCTAAGTTAGATTTTCTAGTAGCCGCTCAGAGTTTGGATTTGGAGCTCACCATCTATCCATAGTGTAGTAATATTAAAACTAACACAATGTAATATATTTACTATTATTAGCAGACTTCTTTATTAATGTAGTTTTTTCCTCATAATAGGAAACATTGTTGCGTGTCAGCTAATGGAATCTTTATTGAAAGCAATTGTAACGTAAATCATGTCGGGCACGATACTTGGAGGGAGAATTTTTATGTACATTTTTTCTTAACCACTCGTCAGAGTCGCATTTCATCGGAGTAAACTTTAAATCACTGTTAAACATGCTATTGTGATTTGCTTTCCTTCCTAAAGCAATTCGTCTATCTTTATCTCAATTATTATATATTATTCTGCTTCATTGTGAATCATGTTCTGACCGATAGAATTTGATGACACTGAAGTACGTTTTGTCTTAAACGTTCTGTGATAGACGATAGTATCGCCACCCGGACGATAGTGTCGCCAATGGCGACCAAAGTGTCATTCGAGAGAAAAAAATATTATCCCACTACCCACATTAAAGTCCGCTCAAGTGGGTATGCCAGTTCTACATGAATGAAACATCCCATGATGTGGGAATTATTCACGTCCACATTGCCGTAGAGGTAGTTGACCATTGTGATATTGATATAAAATACCTTCTGTCCAGATGTTACTTTCTTATGTGAAAATGTTTCGTGTGCTATAATCTAACAAATCTTTTATTTTATTTTAATATAATACATACACTCTATAAACGAATAGAATGATAACAATACGTCATTACACAAATAAGTATTTAATAGCGCATTCGGAGCTTGTTAAAACCTCATCGGACATAAACGGTTGAGTTTTTATTGCATGTCGTGATCGAGTGAGTTGCGTCATCTAATGTAATGTGTGCCTAATAAATGTTTAGGTCGAGCATTAAATGTCACAGTACGCCGTTACCCGTTCAGTGTTATGTTCCGGTGGCATAAGTTCTCATCTAGATATTTAATTCTGATGAATGTAGAAGAGGCGAAACTAGTCTGCCAGGACAGCAGGGGTAAATCCTTAATCTCTGCCTACCCCTATGGTATAAGCAGCCACGTATTAGTGCGTCTTCTAATGTTGCAAATGCTCATAGACGACGATGGCCGCTTATCATGAGGTACGCCGTCTGCCTGTCTGTGGTGTTCTTTAATAGAACAAAAAACATTATCTGAACAGTCGTCCGTTACTTGCCGTAACTTTACTTCATTACCCGCCGCCGTAGCGAGTCGCGCAGTTCAGCAAAATTTGGGATTTGAAGGGAATAATTATGATTTCGAGTCCCGGTGGGGAAATACATTTTCCGTTCCGTAATATGGGTTCTCCGACCAGCCTAAAGACGTATAAGATTTTAACATGCACGCCTAACTCCCACGTTACAAATTACAATATACATACATATCTTCTCACCAGGTTCCATACGGGTTAGGCCGAGAGAACCGAGTGCCAAATATCTGCATCTTTACAGACCTGCACACTGGTTTCGGAGACTTCTGACTCCCTCGCCAGCTAGTATCTTTTATTAGTAATGCTAAGTAATTCACAACAGATTCACTGACACGGATAATCAATCCCAAAATGGAGTAAAGTTGTGTTACAAAATCCCCTTGAAAATAAGGATAATGTCAAAAACATTCAGAAAGAGATCTCCTTTATTAGCCACAGTTCACAAATGTCCATGTGAATTTACAAAAGGCAGAGATAATATTGACGACGATTCACACTCGGTCGGGAAATGCAAAAAAAATGAAAAATTTGTACTGAGAGTCCCGAAAAAACAACAATATCATTATGAGTCTTAACCTATCTAAGGTCAGTGCAAGATGAGTACCGCAGATGCTTACCGCCCTTCAGAATAAGCTACGAGTCGAATGTTCTAGAAAGTTTTTAGAGCTCTATGGCGACGATATTTAAAGAAATTTGGGAAAGATTTTAAAGTTGGGCTCACTTCTGTGATCCAGAAAGTAAACAATAGTCAATGCGTTGCAATAAGATTGGTTCAGACCACCCAAAGAAATACAAAATCATTTCATCTACCAAAACAATAATAACCCTGAGTGGGTATCATTTATTCTCACATTTTAAAAAGTATCTTTGTGATAAGCTTTTGTATTTTGCGTACTATAATAGAAATACAATATAAGAATAACATGGTATATTTTAAACAGTCAATTCTGAAGCTATAGATAATGGGCTACACTTAATTTTAAACTTCAGTAGCAACAGTACTTTGGCAACGTGTGAAGCGAAAGAGCAAAGTCGCTTGTTAAACAAAATGATCAAAACAAGGGGCTAAATGCTCGAAAACCACAAAAGAGGCTGTGCCGGTAATTGTGCAGCCGCCTTTACGCTGCTACCGTCCACTGTCCCGGACACGCCATTGTGTTCCGTTCGGCAACCGAGAGACACTGTAATACCTTTGTGCGGTAGCGTTTTAATAGACAATCATACTTCAATCGGTTATCTGTAAATCGCATTCTGGGAAAAGTTTATCATTGCTAAGAATCTATTCGATTTTTTTTCGAGGCTAGTTGTAAAAAGCTCTTTAACAGATCTACAATGGGATCTTTAATGCCATGTAAGTTGCCCAGAGTGACCAGTACCTACTCGGCTATCTTGACCAAATAAGTCAGATACGAAGTGAATATCGACAATTTATTGTAGACTAATGATATATGATAGGCGTCAAAAGTCTCGGAAACCGGCGTGCTGGTGTGGAAAGAGTTATAAATGTAGAAGAAGCATGTCAGACCTATAAGGATAGGGATATTTGAGACTCGGCGCTCTCTGCCTACTCCGTAAGGAACCTGGCGTGATAATTATAATATTCTTATCCATCGTATAAAACGGGTTAATTAAAAGGCTTTGGCTGGTAAATATAATTTATATCAAGATATGCTAACATTCCCTTTTTTTGCATGTGCCTACTAATATCCGCGAGACATACTCATAAATTCGGATTGCGGTTGCCTCATTGCCATCATTTCCCCTATTAGATATTGGTATCGTACTGCGTTGTATGTACCACACTGTATGAAGTGTATTTTTCTGGTTCTGTCTAATTTGGGAACAAATAGGCGTGTATGGAGTGGGCCCAAGATATTATTATTCTTATTTGTTAACCGACAACAGGCGTGCAAAACAAAAGAGGGGTTACGAAAAATGTTACAGTTGAAGATACATAATGCATTGAACATATTACGTACCAGTAGAAGTGTTGACCATCTAACGCAAGTCAATACCGCAATACGAAATACGTACATACATATGTATATCGATCGCTTAAAGGTCGTCACAGACGGAGCTATAATATTATATTATTATACTGAATTATAATTTATATTATAGCAAACTACCGCTATATATATATTTGCAGTCATTATCTGCGCAACAATGTCTTGTTATACCAAGATGTTTAGCTACATCTGTGCACATATTTTGGCGAAGTAAGAAAGTGATATAATATTATAGTTACGAGAGGTACTATAGAAAATGTATTATAATATATCGAAGTATGCCTTACTATAATATATATTGTTGCTCGTCTGTGGCGACCTTTATTGGCGTAGCTCTAGCGTAGCACATTGTGGCCGTAACACGTGTCGACTTGACAAAGTGCTGTTGTAAATCAGCGAACCATTTCTTTACCCGGGTCAACGCTCTGTAACTCACACATTTACATAACGCCTGTAACTTCAAGAACACACAGACACACATACATTTACAATAATGGCACACCTGTGAAACGGTTTAGAGCACGCTGTATACAGGGTGGGGCGTGGTGCATTAGCGTATGTATGTGAGCACATGTAGCAATTAGTCCAGCACTGTCGATGCAATATCACTAATTCAAACGACGATGACAACACGTAGCTCATAGTGAATTGATTGTACGTATTTTTCACATTATAAAAGGAATCTGAATTTGTTGTGGACTGTTTGTACATAATGCTATGTACAAAATGTTATTTTAGTACATGTATGTCAGAATTTTTTATTTAATTGCCTCGTTCATCTATTGGTTACAAGCGCAATTGCTGACCAAGACGTCCTGGAATCGATTCCCGCTAAATATTTTTGGGTTTTCTAACTTGAAATTTCCAGTAGTAACTCAGTTCCCAATAGTAATCAATGGGACGTAACTTGTGGAAAGTGGGACTACACTTCTCTGTTCCTATCCGTTCGGGGAAGTAAAGGCGTGATGTTATGTATACCACAACTTTTTATTATATTCATAATGCGTTCAAATTGTAACATGCCAACGATTTCAAGTTAGACCGTAACATTGCTAAGGGCGTATTCTTCAAAATAAATACATGAACTCTACCATGGTTATACATATTTCAAATTTGCGTTATGTCAGCGCAAGAATATCTAGAGTTACTAGATCGGACACAAGCCGTTTAGTTGATATTCAATCTCGGATAAAATATACTTGTTAGTAACAAGTATATTTTATCCGAGATTATTATTTTTTCCCTGAAAAACTACATCATTATTATGTTGACGGCATGAGTCGAAAGGGCATGCAAGGGTTGCAATAATGCTTTAAAGCTGAACCCGTTAAAGACTGACATGTGAAGATCCTAGGAAGAATGATTGCATCTTTTATGACCCACTCCGTGAACTCTTTCATG
The DNA here is from genome assembly GCA_018237605.1 of Apyrrothrix (Melanopyge) sp. n. Burns01. Taxonomy (NCBI): domain Eukaryota; kingdom Metazoa; phylum Arthropoda; class Insecta; order Lepidoptera; family Hesperiidae; genus Apyrrothrix; species Apyrrothrix (Melanopyge) sp. n. Burns01. Next base: position 5,872 of record DVPD01000359.1, read on the forward strand.
TCTTATAATGCTGCATTGACTGCATACTTTGTATGTGTATAAGACGTTCCTACATTTCGCATCAAATAAATTTCCTAACTCCACATAGGACGCGTCCGGAAAAATTGTAGAGATTTATTTGGGATCGTAGTAAGAAAATCCCGAAAGAGACGTACAATAATTTCATCCGGAAAAGGGTCTTGGAAATTTTATTAAAATGTTACTCATAAGGATGATATCGGAAGCGCGTGTGAATGTAGAGTTGGGAGTGGATTCGTTCTGACATTCGTATTTCCGGTCCTCTGTTGGGGATTATCCCCTGGGTGGCGATTTGAAGGAATGCGGATGCGAAATGCTGATCGATTTGTCGCGGTAATTTGAGGAAATAAACGTTTAATAACTTTTATACGAACACCCAACCAATCATAACAGCTTTCATCTTAGGTATCCCGGGAGCATATAGAGCCCTCCTTTGAAGCCGGCAATGCACTGACCAGTCCTTGGGTATTGCAAATGTTCATAGGTGACGTTGACCACTTACCATCAGCTGAATATATAAAAGAATATACGTCTTGTTGCATAAGTTATTCTGAAAAAATTTAACCTGTTTATGTTATTTTAGGTACAATAACTAAAATTATCTGTACACGATAAGAGTGTATTAAATAATTTACAATTTCAGGCCTGTAGATGAAATATTTTATTTAATACTGAACTTTACACGCCCTATCGTTGTTTTTATCATGCTTCAAAGGTCGAGTGGAAGGAAAATGCCGTGTCGCATTAAGTTCGCCCTTTGCAATTTATTAGCATTACAATAAAGTTTATATAAAACATCAATTAACCCGGAACTTTACCTACACGTTCACATTTCACTACGTTCCTTGACTGTTTTTCACTAAACCCACATTTATTCCGACAACGTCATGTACCTTCCAAGTCAATACGCAGGAAAGGTTCTACACAAGATCAGCCAAGTGTGTTGTCGCCCTTACGAAGACACTGTGAAACTAAGTTTAGGAATCGGAACTTTCACTTTGTATTTTTTGTGTAACTTTGTGCTTTAATATCCTACCGCCGTATAATACGGAATTCGATTTAGGTTAAATATTTTTGTTCTCACATAATTTACACTCTACCCTACCCTTATCAAAAGTAAGATTACGCCTTTAATCGCGTAAGAGGTAGGCGTAGGAGTGTAGTACACTACCACGTTTCATCAGTACGCTAACGTCCCACCATGGAATAGGGGATGAGCCTGTTCCATACACTGACCACAAACCCAGACTCCGAGTTATTACTAGAAATTTCTACTACAAAATCTAAATTAGAAAAATCCAATAGTACCCGACCCGAGATTTGAACCTAAGACCTCCCGATACACGGTCGTGCTTGCAAACACTCGATCAACGTAGGCATCCTACACTTTGTAACCCTACGTAATATATACCACCTAATTGTAATTGAGTATAATTATGCAAATGTCTGCAAATTACGTATAATTTGCGGAGAAATTATGTTGTTTTTCTCAACTTATAATATTGACATCGGTCACGTATACAGGGTGTTTGTTATAATTGAATTGTGTACATTTTTATCTTTGAATTGCCCACTACTTCAGTGAGCTACTCGAAAAATTGACGCCGCGACACTCTGAAAACCAGTGACCGCGGTGAGACTGAGTGTGGACTTTATTAGTGGGTTATGACGCAGTCATGACTGTTTTCCATTATTAAATACATTGTTCTAACTTTTTTATTATGCTATTTGCAGTATTTGTAACGAATGAACGTGTATACTTTTTGGTCTATACTTTGGTTGGGTTGGCTGGAATGAAGTGGCTTTTAAGCGATAAGGTCGCCCATTGTTTACTTTGTCTGTATGAACTGTAATACCTCGTATGTGGTGTAAACAATAAAGACTTATATATCTATCTATTTTCCATTCGAAATTCTTATAAATGTTCCGCACCGGCGTTCGTACTCATAAGTCTGGTAATTTATTTCGCACGTAAGTTATCTCGTACGAATGTCACATTCGTAATACACTGTTGGGTATCGATTGAATCGCTGTTCGTAAATGAAGTGAATATCGACCATTTATTGTTCAGAGCGCTCGGGCGTTAACTTTGGCACGCGGAAACGTGCCTCCAGATTACTTAATGGCCGAACTGGTAGAATGTTATAATAGAGTACCTGTATTGATTGAAGCAGCATGACCGAATTATATATGTACATACATTAATTACTTTATTTATCTGTTAGTTACATGTATGTTTTTAAACTATCATTATTTTACTATTACATATAGTCACGTCAAGTCCCTAATGGGGCAGGCAGAGACCGTCGAGTAACAAATATCTCCATCTTTAAAAACCTTCCGTGCTGCTCTTCATTTTTTATTAAAAAAAAGTAATAATATTAATAACGAAAATTTTCGTAATATCATAATAATGATATATAACATTTTTAACGCACTTATTTCCCCTAAAGGTAGACAGAAGGTTATATCCATAGGCTATGCATAAATTTGACTGTTGTGGCATCAAACACCATTGAGGGCAAATATTTGTGCTAAGATCACGAGTATTTGTTCTCTGTCTGGCCGTAAAATAATCTATATAACTGCGTATTTACAAATGTATGTACTTCAACAGCTGTCTCGTGGCACCGTAATTCAAACACTGCCCAATTCGGAATAAGCCAGAACTGTGAGTTGGTCCCAAGCTGCTTTATTGTATTATATACCTAAATCAATTGTATTATTGAATAATTAGGAGAGCCATGCCCAGCTGTGAGATGTAAAATCGATTGCAGTCTGATACTGTAGTACATATTTATGTGATATAGAATCTTAACACTTAATTGTTTTTATATTTTTAGCCCAGAACTATTCAAACGACGTCTATAAAATCTTCTGTTATATCAATGCTTTATAAAAAAATATTCATATTGAGCTGTGCTTTAAAAAAATATTATATCAATTGTACAAAACAATATTATGGAGATCACTGAATAATTGAATAAAATTGCTTTTACCCACTACATTTAAATAAATAAATGCCACTAATCTCACGAAGCAAATACTTTTCAAAAAATATATTTGTTCATGTCCAGTGCGCACCATTTATTATATACATTGAAAGAAACATTATTCATTCACGTCGCTATTACACACAATTGAGTTTAAAACCTTTTCAGAACTGTGATTAAACAATCTTGGTACTATAACAGATTTCATCTTGGTTATAAACATTCTTGGTCATAAACGATTGTTGGTGGCGGCTAATGTAATATTCTTGATAATATAACGAAGTGTGCTCAATTGGGAATGAACTGTAGCTTATTAATGTCTACTAAACTGTATGTAACCTTATTTTTATGTGAATATAGTTGCTTGTTTTTTGATATAGCCAGATACTGGGTGCTTATCTTTGTGACTATCGACGTGTGGAATAATCTTCATGACGCTACTCCGAGATGCTAATTGTTGTTATAACCTTTAGTGGCCAAATCATAGTCTTTTGAACGCTCAGTCTTAAGGACTTTCACATACACTGCCCTGAAAGTATTCCGCGCGCAACTCTGTGACAGCTTAGCGTTTAAAAACGCACGCTCATGCAGTAAAGAATTAAAAATGTATTTCAGAAATCATAACGTTGTAAGTAGCATATATGAGATATATTTTTTACGTTATGAACGAAAAGTTTAATAAATCGAACATCATAATCATAATAAAAAAAAACTTTCTATCCTGCACTCCAAAACCGTGACAGAATGTGACTTTAACCATTTTCATTCTGTGAAGAGTTGTATGTCCAACAGTTGAACGATATAAGGGTTGATTATAATGAAAAACTTAAGAATTATGAATGTGGAAGATGCAAGGCATGTTTGTAAAGATAGAGAGATATTTGGCACTCCGTGCTGTCTGCCTACGCCGTAAGGATATGTTTGTATGTATGATAAGAAAAAAATACTTTTATTAAAAGACTAAGATTACCGTGCGTAACATTTTTACATCGCGAAAATACGCTTTAATAACTTTTTATGAATCGCTATAAAAACCTAGCTTAAAATATTTTTTTCGTAATATCACACCAAAAATTCTCGAAGAGGTAGGCAGAGTAGTATAGTACACTCCTACGTTTAACTAGTTACGTTGACGTCCCATTATGGAGTAGGTAGTGAGTCTATTCCCACACCCCACCGCGCACAGATTCAGACTCCGAGCTACGAAAATCTAAGTTAGAAAAATCCTATAGTACCGGACCCAGGATTTGAACCCAGGGCCTCTCAATCGGCAGCCGCGCGTGCAACCATGACGATTGACGAGTTCAGTACTATACCTTATAATATATGGTATAGTAAAATAGGCTCACTCCCTATTCCACAGAGGATGGGGAATATAATTGGTCAATCGGAGGAGTGTACTACACTTCTATGCCTACCCTTTTGACGAAATACAGGCGTGATGTTATGTGTAGTAAATTTTGTGACTTCATAACGGAAAATCACGACCATATATTTTTACGATGTAGTGCGGTTAAACAATCGCGGTCCCCGTTATTATCCTTTATAAACGTTTACTCATGGCTACGAAGGTAAAGATCGCTATAATATTTTACGAGCTACGTGGCTTGGAATAGACTTGTAGGTCGACAGTCGTAAAATTTTTAAAAGAAAATATTATAACTAAGTGGAAAATTCATCGCTTTTAGCCAAGTCACCGAGCTAAAGAACTTCCATATTTCCGTACACCCTATCACGCTGATTTCCTATAGGCGTAAGCAGAAACGGATTTACATCGGAATACTAAAAACTCGTTTAGCGTCTTCTACTAACAACAGTCATCATACAAGCTCTACCAGTAAACTCGTGACCTGATCTTTTAAGACGCCACCGAAGATGTTGAACACACGAAATCAACTAACGTTAGTAAACATTCGTTCATTTAGTGTCCTATTATCGATTTATACAACAAATATTTTATTCAAGATAGCACAGCACTCAATGACACACAGTTCCATTTGTATAGTTCTTGCACTGCGCAAATAAACAGCCATTAATCAATTATCAAAGTTCGAGAATGTTCTCTAATTAGAGTACAAGTAGGTACCTATTTCAATATTAAAAGTTTACAAAAAATAATAAAGCAAGAAATAAATATTGTTAAATACAGAATAATGCATGCTTTCGGGATTTCACGTTAAATTCGGTACACGAATATTGCACAATATTTTTAACAAAAAACGTAACATCTCTCCTGTAATCACCAGAGGTAGGACATTTCACCATTTAAATTTACGTCCCAATATGAAATAGGTGGTGAGTCTATTGCCATACATTGGGCATAAATCCGGACTCCGAAACACTACTAGAAATTTCTAATAGACAATTTGATTTAGAAAAATCCAATAGTACCTGACTCGGGTTCAAATCCAGGAGCTCTCGATCGGCAGTCGTGCTTGCAACCAACACGACCAAGAGGCAGTCATTTATAACAGAACGAGTTATTTTTAACAGAACCAAATATAATCGTATTATTTATAGTACACGAGAACTCAAAGTAATATTCGGCAACGATATATTCGAGAAGAAAGTAATATTTATTACAATAAGAAGGCTCGTGTGTTATTTATCTCTTAGTCTCCACCTACGCTTGTAATCTTTTGTGTGTGGAAAATATTGTGTCGTAAAGAAGAGAAACCATCGCGCTGAAGTAAGGTAGCTATCGTATGAACACAGTAAAATTTAAACTTACTCTTTTGAATCTGCTTTATAATAACGATGACTGGACAAATTTTGTCTGCTACAGTGGAAAGTTCGAAGCAAATAAAACCTGTAGCCTTAGTACGTATCGTAAACGTGGAATTTATATGCGTGAATTAGTTCTATTTACGCCCTCTAGGGGCGTTGTTCAATTTTCATTCAAATTTATACGCAAACGATACGAATACTTACCCGCTAGTGATTCGTGCTAA
>DVPD01000360.1:0-11829 GCA_018237605.1 Apyrrothrix (Melanopyge) sp. n. Burns01
GAATATTTAAACTTTGTGACATCTTGAGTATCGTATCGGCTGCTTTTAGTAACAATTGTTTTTTCATCTTTAGTTGTTATTGAGGTTATACAACAACTACTGCATTCCCCGCCACTCGCCGGCAACATCGTCAACTCAAAACCTAGCCGCTCCACTTCAATCTAGTTATAAACAATATTGTTGTTTTATAAGTGTGTCGGGTTTTCTTTTCGGAACCAACACATGGTTTATTTTTTCCTAAAGCCCAACACAGGTATGTTTGAGTGTGTGAAGTGCATTGTAACTTGACAAAATATAAGCAGCGTTGCCAACTTGAGGATAATCCCTGAATTTTGAGGAATTCCAAGTCAACTGAGGGTGTAAATGAGAATGGGTTTTGTGCGGGGAAACGTACTGATGCGTATTCTTTAACGGAGGAACTTCAATCTCGTTCGTATTTGATATTTTATAAACCACGATCGAATTTCGATCGGCACTGGTCTGCATACAACATAGTGCGCCTCGGGGGATCGAGCGCGGGCGGTAATCTCGCGATCGATCCAAAATATTTTGGAGGGCCTCATCGATTTTTCAAAAATCTTTGCATTGTCATTGTTAGAGGAGTAGCATCTGGCAAACGTGGGACGGTCCGGCGAGTGTGTGCCAGGATGTGCCAGTGTGTGCCAGTGTGGCCAGTGTGTGCGAGTGTGCGGGGCGTGCGCTGCGCAGGAGGCGGAGCGCGAGTCGGTGCGCAGCGCGCAGGAGCGCGTGCCGCCGTCCGAGCGCATCGCGCGCCGCTCGGAGCGCGCCGGGGACGCCGCCGCCGGCGAGTTCGTGGTGGAGAAGATCCTGGCCAAGCGCTTTAACCCGCGCCGCAAGCACTACGAGTACCTGCTCAAGTGGGAGGGCTACCCGCAGTCAGTACCGCCACCTCTTACCCCTTTCGTCTCTCGCCGACCGCAACACCTGAAATATATGGAGCACTCGAACGAATAATTTATTGTGGATATTGAACTAGAATAATACGTACGCGTGTACTCAATATTTACTTCCTTATGTGTGTGCGTCTACTAAATTGTGACGGTCCTCTGACTGGCCTCGTTCTGGCTGCGCGCCCCGCGCGCTCGTGCTCGGTCCGTAGCCAGAGGCTTATATGAAATACCAGCAAACGAGACCGACTAGCTACCATTCGATACATTGTGACAAATTGTGTATTTTTTGTAAAACAATACTAGCTGCCTCATTGGCCGAGTGGTTGCGAGCGCTACTGCTAATCGAGAAGTTCTGGGTTCGAATCTCGGTTCGATTACTATTGGATTTTTTTAATTTAGATTTTTAGATGTAACTTAAATGTGCATAAATCTCACTGTCCGTCCGATAAAAGTTTCGAGTCAGTCTCTAGCCCGTGCTCTAGCTCGTGCCCGCGGAGGTCGTTAGATAGCTGAACATCTGTAGTGTAGGTGCTGAATGTGTGATACTTTTGGCGAGCAGCGAGCAGAACACGTGGGAGCCGGTGGAGAACATGGCCACGTGCAAGCACCTGCTGGAGGCCTTCGAGAAGCAGCTGGCGCGCCAGAAGGAGTTAAAGGCGCTGCGCGCGCAGCAGCAGCACCCCGTGCAGGTTGTAGTCAGAGTCTTAGTCTTGGCGTTGTCTAATGAGAAAATGAGACTGGTGTAATCTGTAGCTTACGAATAATGTTTAACCGACGGTGGTTTCCGACGAAGCATTTAGAGATCGGTCGTTATATCTAGTGGAGCCGCGTTATATCGCGACGAATCATCATTTACGTGTATGTATTATTTTGATGTTAATTTTGTACTATATTTTGAAAAAAATGGTTAAGATTTTCGGATAATGTTAAATCGCGAGTGTACTTTTGAATCGATATTAGAAGAGAGGAGGTTTCGACTGAGCACACATGCACCATAATACGTACGGAATGGGTGAGGCCGAGGGCAGAGTACAGAGTGCGGGCGCGCGCAGGTGAAGCAGCTGAGCGCGGCGCCGCCGCTGGCGCCGGCCGCGCGCCGCGACGCGCCGGCGCTGACGCCCACGGGCCGGCTGCAGCGCAGCAGCAAGGCGCGCGCGCTGCACCAGGTGAAGGCGTGGTGCGGCGCCGACGACGAGCCGGCCGCCAAGCGCCGCCGCGCCGCCTCCAGCGACGACGACGACTACTCCGACCCCGACTCCGACGCAGGTAGCGCGCTACTGTCGCTTGTCGCTTTGCAATATGCAGAGCTGCACGTTCGTCGCGTGTTACCCGCGGTGTAGCCGCGTGTATCATTTAAAGTATAATATTTCAGGCGCTCAATATTTTTCATGCATTTTTTTCACGGCACTTGAGATTTGGCATTTTGCGTTTTGCTCTCGTTTTATTTGTACCGTTTAATTTAATTTGTAGAAGTGACTCTCCTTAAATGCTTCCGCTCGAGCGGCCCGCTCGTATTGATGAGGAGAATGACTGGTTTCAGGCGAGAAGAGAGTGCCCAACGGTCAGACGTCCCCCAAGGCCAACCTCGACCCCGAGCTGGTGAAGTCTCTGGGGCTCGGCGGCAAGGGGATGCCCAACATTAAAGGAGTCATCAAAGTCGACCCCAAACACATGCCAAATCTCTCTACAGGTACTGCTGTAGCTTTGGAGCGAACATAAGCGTACCAATATTATTTAGCTAGCTTCAAATATTTATTTTCATAACCCGGGCGAGTCGGCGCGGAGCAGCCGCAGGGCTCCCGGGCAGGCCCGGGCCGCGCGCTCGTACCGCAACATTTGCTCTGTTCTAGGCGTGTACATCATGTCGAAGTCGTCCGGCATCATGAAGATCGACTCGCCGGGGAAAATAGGGCCCGGTCTCAACATCGACGAGGATAAAATCAGGAAACAGATAATGGCGGCGAAACAGGTAAGAGAGAGCTAGCTGGAAAGGGTGCGCGAGCGCGGCCCGGCGGGCTAATATTTTCTTATAATTCTGTAAAACGATTTCCGCTATTAAGTTTACTTGGATAAGGTCCATTTTTTAATACACAGCTGTAGATATCTAATTCCAGGAATAATATTGATTTTAAATATTTCGTTATTCAAATTGATCAAATTATTTAAGAGAGACATGGGAAATTGGCGGCCATTTTGGATTATTGAAAACGGCGGGAAATCTCTAAAGACCAGTGTCAATCGTCGACTTGTGGACGTGGATGCAACCGTAGGGTGCTAGGAGGGTACAGGGCGAACGTACAGTCCGAGTTAGAATATACGCGAAGGCCAGAGGCCGGGCCGAGGTGATGTAATAAATGTCCTCGGTCTCTGTGCTTTTGCCTACTGTGCGCTTCCGGCGCACCGCACGTCTTGCATCTGTAAACGTTGATGTTCATTTTTTCTCACTGGCCTACGAGTACAGATAAACGAGTCACTCCACCCGTCACAATACACTTTCAGCGTGTCACAAATGAACGTTTGAAATATTGAACTGGCGCAGTGGACGTGAATACGCGCGCCGGCTCAGTGTGCTACTCTTGTTACAGAAAAAACTGGAGGAGAGCAAGAAGCTGGCGCCGGCGCGCGCGCCGCTCTCGGCACAGGTACGCTCGCAGCGCGCGGCTCGCTTACGGTCGGTGGAGGCGTTCGAAAGTGATTAAATGATGTAGATAAAGAAACGTTTCGGTTCCGGAGGTCAGCAGGTGACGGAGAAGACGATCATCACGCCGTCGGGGCAGAAGATCATCCAGCGCACCATCCAGCGGCCCTACGGCGCGCCCGACGGCAAGTCGCCCGTCACCATCCTCAACAAGAAGCTGGCGCAGGTACGGCGGCGCCCAAGTGACGATGTCTTTATAATCAATTAACATTACGAGCGTATTTAATCCTGCCCGAGGGGGACACGAGCGTGAGGTGCACTCCTTCCATTTATTCGTTACACGTTACACGTCTCACCGCGGAATAGAGAATTAGTCTATTGCCATACACCGAATACGAATCAGGATTTCGAGCTAGTACTTAGCAAAACCTAGTAACGTCTCGCTCGACCCGGGCATCGTACCCCGAATTGTACGATGGGCAGTCGCGCTGGCATCCACTGCAGCGACGAGGCGCGCGGTGTATTTATACTATACTGGAAAACAGAAGTTGTAAATAAGCAATATTCGAATTGCCAACGCGGCCCGGTAGCCCATGCGCGGGTGCTTTTAATTGATATATGCGTTTATTTTTATTATAATATATTTAAACGATTCCTTCGAGACTAACTAACGTAGTTAGCGGCCGGACCTCCTGCGCCTCGGTGGGCGTCAGTAGGAAACGATTATTTCTTATGTTTAAAATTACTTTGGATACGTCTTAGGTTTAAAAAATATAAGGAGAATGTTGAATTTGTAACGATCTGAGTGCATAACACCAGTCAGTCGCGTTAAAAGATTTGAATCGTGAACACGCATGTCATGGAACCTGTGGGTGGCGTTCGTGGACTACGAGAAGGGCCTTGACTCTGTCGACGCCGGGTCCGTGCTGGAGCGTCGTGGCGCGGCCCGGCGGCGACGTGTCCGAGTGCTGAGCGCCTGCCATCGTCCAAGTACAGAATCAGCGATTTGAACTTATCCTCCTACATCGAAGGGTGGACCGGGCTTGTTATTACTGCTAAATAGTTCACGACTGTCCTGGAGGGGTGTTCGAGACGCTCCAGCGGACAGGGCGCGGCGTACACACGAACGGCGAATGTCTCTCACACTTACATTTGCAGACGACATCGTCATGGGGGCTGGAACCGTGCAGAAGTTGCAATATATAATGCTGAGCAGCCCGGCTGGTGCTTCTGCTCGCTGCGGTCTCCGGGTGAACTTGGACACAACTAAAGTAGCATATGCAATTAACATGTCGCTCCGAAATAGATTGCCCTCAATGGGGTTGTTCAGGTTGTTCAGGAATATGTCTACTTCGGCAAGCTTTGTAGTTGGGCAGTAATAATGTCGCAGCTGGACATTGTATAGGGAGCTTTGTTTAGTCTTTTTGTCATTGACAGGTGTACAGCTTGAAGACGAAAATCTCCAATAAGTGCGTAAACTCGTTGAGACACGCGGAGCCGAGACGTGGACACTTGCGATGCGACTCGTTCACCAACTTAAGGTCGCTAAGAAAGTTATGGAAAGGGCTATACTCGGAATCTTTGAAGTTTCGAGTACGAAACTAGGCGAGCACAGAATCAAAATTTATGGACATAGCCTAGCCTACGGATTAGCGAGCCGAAGTGGCAGGGCTGGTCACATCTGTCGCAGAACCGACAACTCACGGAGTAGCCGTGTTCTGGAGTGGAGGCCACGTCTTGGCAAACGTAGCGTAGGACGCGCCCCGCCCGCCCGGAGTGAGATATACACTTGTAGATGGATACGAAGTGAAAATCGTGCCCAGCAGCGTGCTCTCGGAGAGGCTCGCGGCCAGTTGGGGGCGGCAACGGGTCGCCGACGGTGAAGTCGCTCCTTCGTTTGCATACCTTTTGTCAGTAAAGATACGTCACGGTCGAAAAATAGAATAAAGAGGAAAATCATTCAGAGAAGCATGGTCGCAATGAAATTAGCACGCGCCGATCGGAGAGTTCGAACCGTTTTAATATAATGTTTTATCAAAAACGGGCCGGCGGCCTCGCGCCGCGCGGAGCCCTGCTCGGCCCAGCGGCTGCAGTAACGGTGGCGGCTTTGCGCAGGGCGACAGCCTGCTGCGGCGCGCGGGCGGCGTGCGCGGCCGCGGGCGCGCCGCACCGCCGCACGCCGTGCGCCTGCGCGACAAGGCGCCCAGCTTCGACTTCGACAAGGTGCGCTCCGGGCAGCTCGGCCGGCCCGCGCCGCCCGCCGCGCGCCTAGTCACGGCCGTGTTGTGCCCGCAGTCGGACGCGTCGTCGGACACGTCGGACGGCATCGAGGACCCGTTCCCGCGCGAGCTGGGCCCGCTGCCGCCGCCCAGCCCCGAGCGGCCGCTGTCGCTGTGCCCGCGCACGGGCCGGCGCCTGGCGCGCGCCGAGGGCGAGCCCACGCCGCCGCCCACGCCGCCGCCCGAGCCCGCGCCCGCCTCGCCCGCCTCGCCCGACGCAGCGCACCCCACCTTGCTCATGAAGGTACCGCCCCAGCGCCCTGACGTGCGGTGAAAGCGGAACGTCGCATTGCGTAACAAACGACCTACCGAAGCCGATTCGACGGTTGGAGATTATCGATATGACACCGACTATGCGACGTTGCATTAACGTGCATTCGTCGCGATACACGTTGCGTACACGACCGCGTCGACGTCCATATGCACCTAATGCACCACAATACACTTGCATGAAACCGCCTAACAATTGGCACGGCCGTGCGGTAGCTGACAATCCCTAAATAAACTAACGAAAACCTAAACTGGAACACCTCCAACCGGTAACCTCCAGGCGCCTTACACTCTGCACGATTGGTGAAGTACGTGGCTTCAAAGGTTGCGTGCGGCAGTAGCGCAGAAAGCTCCGGCGGAGCGCGCGCTGCGTGCAGTGGTTACGATCGCCTGTGCAGAAGTGTTCGTGGAACTTTTACATGTGGCGTTACTTGAATGGGATACATTGAAGTAACGTGCAACACCACAAATTAATATCATGAAAAAGATTAAGCCCAGTTTTTAAAGAACGAAACTTATAAAAAAACTCTTCTTGTGTTTTTTCGTTCGCCGCACGGTTGGATTCGAATCGAACGAATGACGGCCGTCGTAGGTTCTTAATAATATGTTCGTCTCGCGACAGGTGGAGATGTCTCCGGGCGGCACCACGGGCATGCTGGTGCAGGGCGACGGCGCGCAGCCGTCGCTGCCCGTGCTCACGGACGAGGACGGAGTGAGTGTGCTGACGTGGCAAAGTCTACCACACACTCTCATTGCTTCATATTCGATATTGTCCAGGGCTCATAATGAGGTTGCGGGAAGCCATTGCACATTAAGAGTGCGGTGTGCGGTTATTTAAGATATTTTTACGCTGTTGCAATAAGAGTTGGTTTCCATTGCATCTAGTCATCTTCACCATCGTCAGTATTAAGTCCAGTGCTGAGCGTAGGCCGGCGCCGGGGTCGGTCGCCTCTCCCGACGCCCCGTACCTCGGGCCGAGGAACCCTTAGCTAAATAGATCGGTGCGCGCGCCGCAGACGGAGGTGAAGGTGGAGGCGAGCGCCGTGAAGCAGCTGCTGGAGGAGGGCGAGGGCGGCGTGGGGCTGCTGGGCGGCGCGCACGCGCCCATCATGATCCGCGGCGAGGACGGCGTGCTGTACCAGGTGGCGGGCGAGAACGAGGACGGGCAGACGCTGCTGGTGGCGGCGGGCGGCGGCGCCGAGGCCGACGGCGCCGAGCCCGACGCCGACGGCGTGGTGTACGTGACGCGCGAGGACGGCCAGGTGAGCCCCCTGTCGGTACATGTCGGCGGCGTGGTCGGTCGGTGCGGTGGCCGTGCGTGATGCCCTGAGATATTTATTGGCATGTAATGTATTAAAGGCTCGTATGCTATTGAGGAGGCGTGTTGTTGCTTTGCCGTCTTTATTAATACTCTCTTAATACAGAACTTACACTAACTTACATCATAAGGTGTCTAACACACACTACATTTTATTAAATTTCCTTCACGATGCATTTAATAAAATCTTTATATTTTAGTAGCATTTCATATAGATCCTCTTCCATCCTGTCACGTTACTATACATTCAGTCGACAGTGAAGTACGCACCTGACTGGTAACCATTTACCCGAAGTATCCCGAAGTAGACATCGTTATTACTGATCAACGATTGTTATTCCTCACCTGCAGATTACTCCAGAATTGTGCAAGCTCTCCAAAGCAGTTAATATCTCAGCCCCCCATTGACATATGGTCGTCGGGGGTATTAAGTCCCGAGGGTTTGGTGTTAACTGAAAAAGAAATATATATAATAAGTAAGTAGTATATAATAAGTTCCACCGGTGGATGCGGCTCTCTTCTGAGCAGGATAGGCGTGATCTAATCGTACTCAATAATCATAAAATCTCACCATTTGAATGGGTTCCATTTGTGTCAATATTATTGAATTTGGACAAACTTCTAATAAAGCATAGTAAACTAGTCACCTGCATGCTGCTCGGTGTATCCGTTCTTTTTCCTCCATCTGCCATCTCTTCCTGCCGCGCGCTCTCGCTCTCGCTCTCGGCCGCCCCGCCCGCAGCGCTGTCTCCGGACGCTTCACTCAAGACCTTGTCCACGTCGAGCAACAGCTTCTGTGAGTTCGTCACCAGCTCGTTCACCGATATATCGACGCCGGTCGCGGGCCCGCTACTAACTACATTGTCATTAACACTATCTAAGTAATTATTTTGAACCCGTTTCACTTTCTCGATGTTCACGTTCGAGTCGACCGCGTCGATTCCGACATCGATGTTATCATTTTCGATATCGACGTTTTTGGCCTTTGGCTCAGTGAACACGTTCTCTAGATTGACCTGGAATGGAGAAATACATGATTTCATAATAAGGTAGAAGGTCCGCCGGGCGAATGCAGAATTTATTGCCAAAATTATTTTTGCCAGGATGCTCGTGCAACAGGTTAATTAAAATAATAGGGGGAAGAGTTCCGAGAGGAGCGGGGCGGCGACCTGGCGCGCGGGCGCGGCGCGCGCGCGGCGCCGCACGTAGTCCAGCAGGCGCGCGCCGGCCGCGTACTGCAGCAGCAGGAAGCACAGGTGGCGCGTGTGCACCAGCGCCTGCAGCGCCACCATGTAGGGCACGGCCGTGGGCAGCACGGGCACGCGCCAGTCGGGCGCGCGCGGCCCGTATTCCTCGAACTCCGTCAGGTTCGTGGGCACCTTCTGGATCACCTGCGCACATTTTTATCGCTTCTGTATTCGTAGTATTCCGTAGTGTTCCAAATGTTATCGGGAGACGATCGCGGAATCGACCCATCGTCAGGGTTAATAATATGGAGCATTGTACGATTACGTCCAGGCGTTGATTCTCTCCTGTGAATTTGATTCTTCGAACCGAATAACACCGGAATCGAAAACGTTTTGAACAAAAAACTGGTCGGTTTGCAAAGAAATTACACTACATAATTTTAAATTAAACAAAGCAACGATGCCAGCGAACAAAACTCGTACGCTGCACGGTCTCGACCGATAATAAATATTTGCGACAAAAATTACTCGGGACACCCACACGTTACTATTCGATGCTAAAAGGGGTTAGAAGAAAATCTACGTTATAGTAGCCGGACAGCTGTTAAACTACATATATGCGTATCGATAGATACTGGTACAAATGTTTTGTTGCCATTAAAAGACACGGTCACCTTCATGGCGTAGCAGGCCTGGTCGCCCTTGTGCAGCACCAGCATCATGCTGCTGCCGAGCACGGCCAGCACGCGGTACAGCGCCAGCTCCTCGTAGGGCCGCGTCAGCATGGACAGCGGCAGCGCGACCAGCGGCGCGCTCGGCGGCGCGCGCGGCGCCTCCTGGGGGCGCAATTTAGCGAGAACTGCGTTTTAAAGTGCGCCTACGCCTGCGTATCTACGACTCAGCGTTATATATATCATACGTACATGTGAACACTAAGTCGCGGACCTTAACCGGGAACTCCGCTACGATGACGTGTAGCAAGCTACTGATGCAGCGCCTTTCTGGCAGATGCTACGTTGATGGACTTAGTGCCCGGTTTATGGCAATTGACTCACTTCCTATTACATGGTGGGACATAAACGTAAGCGGTAAACGTGCGAGTGCCTGTCTCTGACTCATTTTTTGTTATTTTTGAATTAGAGCCATATCAATCAGCTAGCGATATCGTCTCCGACCAAAGCTGGTACGTGCGTGGCTATACCGCTACATATGGCCCGCTACGGCCTACGGGTTCCCACTATGCCCGACCGGTAGATCTGACGGACGCGGGACCTGCAGATTTACCGGCATAGCAAAACTGCCGGAAGTGCTAGTGACTAAAGAAAATGTATGAAGCTGTTCACATTATGCCTGAGTGTTTTGTCACTGCGAAACGCTGGTAAAACATCCAGACCGGAATAATGTGAACGAAAATAATTGAAGAACTTCGATTCGTCATTTCTAAGTTCACCCATTAATGTTTCAAATGTCCCTTTCTTAAGTCTTTCCCGTTAAATAGGATGTACCCAATGTTTTATTTAGTTTTGCCTTCTATTAAGGCAATTATTCTATCAACATAACAATTTCGTCGTCCATTGTGTGCACAGGTCCTAATTCGACTGTGGTGAGTGAGTACTTGACGGTCCGATTTTCTTGTGGGAACAGGTGTAATGTGAACATTCCGTCCGGTGTCCGGTTTCCGTCAGGTCTACCGGTCCGGCGTAGCGGGAACCCAGTCTACCTGATAGATTATGACAATAAATATGTACAGTCCGCTCGGCGCCGCACAGATGGTTCGTGTATATCGCCTCCGCGTACGACAGGTACTTGTTCGTCTTCTCCTTGATGACCGCTCGGCGCTCCATGTTGCTGTCAGCTGGAAAACACATTATATATATCTGTATGTATATAGTAAACAAAATACATTTTGTTATAATACCACGCCAGGTCCCTACGGGATGGGCAGAGAGCATCGAATACCAAATATATATATCCTCACAGACAGAGCTGACGTGTTTCTTCTACATTCATTCACAAAATTATAACTGTCTTTAAAATGTTAGACAATCAATTTGGATTTACGTCTGTTGGTCTTTCTATAATCTATTGTAATAATGACTGGACACGCGAGTGTTCTGACTGTTCTACATTGAATATCATGATAACAAAGATCATCTTTTTAACGGGGCTCCAAACAACTATTTCTACGTCTGGTCAAAACACGTTAACCGTTTTATATTTACATTTTACAATATATACGTAACATATATAGCTCATAATGAATATTAATATTTAATTGTATTAGAATTGAGAATAATAAAAAAGATAATTTTGTTAGATTATCATGGAAAGGTCAACTGAGAATTTTTTTTATCCAACTTGTTGGGAGTATATAAATAAACTCGTGTATTAATAAATTTTCATCAGATAGTCATTATTAGGGTAATGGTCACGTTTACCGTGATCGCCCTCAAATAATACATATTACGTTTCAAAAACATAATTTTCACAAGCTAGTCGTGTTACCGTTTTCTTTAATTTCCTTGTAGTTCCGTTTCTGCCCCTGGGAAGTAATTTGGAACACTTGTAAATAACAATGTGTGTGACCATCTTTAAAAATTAATCATACTGGAGACAGTGTGCCACCATTACAAATGAACCAACAAATAGATACATAATGTGTTACTGTTTTTACGAATCTAACTTATAATAGTTCAGTTGCTGATCTCACCTATAGGTAAACAGATAGCGGTACGTGGAACTGGGGGCCTCGAGCTATTATTCTCTGTACGTGGATTATTGTCAATAATACTATTAATATACATAATTACATTTCCACCATAAACCTATCAAAGTGATATAGAAGAAAATATTTGGCACTCAGTACTCTCTGCAAATCACGTAAGAGGCTCGAGAAGATAAAATAAATAATACTGATAATGTATTAAAGCTGCAAGTACCTTCACTTAAAAGCTCATCATATTCCTGCATATAAGAGCACATGTACAGAAAATCCATGTCACAGAAATACAAATCTGGTTATCGTTGTAGGAATTACAACAATGGAGTAAGCTACTCGATAATAAAATGAGACATGGCAGCGCAGGAGCGGTGTCGGCGGACAACTGGCCGGGGCTTATCGCATGATACGCTGTCGATAGCGCGCTCGAATGTTACCGGGGCGGGGGCTACACGTGTCAATGCACTGATATATCCAGGTGTCCCGAATTGCAACGATAAGCCGGGG
>DVPD01000361.1:0-11813 GCA_018237605.1 Apyrrothrix (Melanopyge) sp. n. Burns01
AAAAAAAATATATAACTCCAGTGCGTTATAATCCAGCAACTCCTTGATCATAGACAGGTTCCAACTCTGTCCCTTTTCAGTAATTGTCGCAGGCTTAAGTATACTTAAATCACCATATATCTTCTGTATACACCAGGGTAAAATCTTCGAAATTTAATTGTATCAAATAAACATAGATACAGTACAAAACAAAATACAGTACAGTATAGTACCGTACAAAATCAGTATAATCGTCACGACGCGCATGCTAAAACATGTGTAAAAGATCTTCACTTTTGAAATCAGTTCAAAAAAAGCTGTCAACAACGTGGGCCGTGACAAAACCGTAAAGCTTAATGCTATTGGTCGCGAGGTCAGTAATTGATGGATCACGCAGGCTGTAGGCACAAACCAAATCGGCTTTGTTCTAATGACACGTCGTGAACTGAGTCTAAACAATATGTCTTCGAGAAAAAAGGCAATCGCTTACGTTCACCCAACGCGTTCTACTTGTGTCACGCCGCAATACAGACCGCGGTCTGCGTCATTCGTTATTCTTGATTAAGGCAAATCCTTTGTGCGATGTGAATGTGTGTAGGAACAGGATGTATTCTGTCTTATCTGGCGTAGAGGCAACGTTTTGGTTTGGACCTCGTAGGGTTTTATTAGGGTTATTTAGGTTCGTTAGCCATTTCGTAATATGATAACAACCATCGTTATAAAAAATTTACTGTTATGTTTACCGTTCCGGATTTATTATCAGATACTTCTATCGAAAAACCGAGTATTATCGGATCGATAAAAATGTCTATGATCTATTAATTAAAATAAATGTGGGTAATTTTGAAGCTTACAGTTCCACTTCACGTTACGGTGAAGGAAAAAATCTAGAGAGAACCTGTACACCTTAGATTTCTCCAGAATGTACCCTAAGGTTTGTGAAATTTGCCAAGCCGCTATTGGCCAGCATGGCAGGCTATGGCTTTTTTCATTTTGAAAGAAAACTTGTGCCAACAATGAAACGGTAAAAAGTAATGATAATGATGGTGATCATATATTTATTTATATTAAAATACACAAAAATAAAAACTTACAACTTGCAAAACATTATGTATCCCCAGAGTTGGAATTCAAGTGTCGATGGAAAGTTTTTGTACAAGCTGTAATACCACAACGGCTCGTCCTCAAGGCGTTATCTCCCAACTTCGTTGTTCGGTGCTTATATTTAAAACTCAAGCGCCTGAAGTTCTTATTGAGTTTCAAATTGTTATTCAAAAGTTGCGCGTGCAATGCTTTTAACGCTGAGTTTCACTTGTACGTGATATTAATCAATAAAAGTAAATCTATCATCTCAATGTCTAGTGTTTTGTTTAATGCACCATCCAATCCTTGATTAAAGGAATTGTTGAAATTTGTTTTGAAGTCTGAAGACGAAGTTTTTTCTCATATGTTAACCTGCGATTAATACTTTGCGTATGCCCTCCTGGAAATAAAAAAAAATCGTATCGTTTATTGCTCCACTTCATGGAATTCCTATTATAATTACTAAATTTTATAAATAAGTAAGAGATACAATTTTCTGCTTTACTTTGTGTCATATTATAAGCTTCTCACCCTTTAATTTTACGTATAATCCCTTTGTTTATAATTTCCTATATAATAAAATATTTTTTTTCCAATACCTTAGATATAAACTTTATAAGTATACTATACATATAGTAATGTATAATTCATGAGAAAAGTATTTATTGTGGTAAGAATAGTGTATATTATATGATAAATGTGAAAAAAATGATATTAAAATTTTGAATTTGTTAAAAAGCTACATTTTTATCATTATGGTTAGCAATAATTTAGTAATTAATATACATATAAATACTGATTGCCGTATTTAATAAGTAAATGTAAAAATTATAATTAAAAGTTATTAAAATACTTTCTTTTTCGGTACATTTTTTACAATAATTTGAATACTTTAAAGTTTATAAGTAAAGTAAACTATTCACGTTTAAATCCTTTTTAATATGACTTTAATCATTAATCCACAGTTGCTTGACACGATCAATCAACAGTTGTGTTATTTTGATTGTCTTTTACGCATGCCAAGAGATTGTTTTCCACCGTACGAATAGAAAATAGAACTCTCAGTAGAAGCAATCCGTGTAAATAAAACAAAATGGATGGCAGCGGATGGCATCGAGACTCAAACGGATGAGATGTAAGACACCCAGTTCCCCTGGTACACGAGTAGTCAATCAGTTTTATTCAAATGTTTAGATATTGTCTACAGAGACGCAGAGTACATTCAAAGCCGCATTGTTTTCCCTAATGCTCCCATATATCGCTGTCTGCTTTTAACTCGCACGCGAAATCCCTAAATGAAAAAGCATTTATTTCCCATTCTTTCTGTTATACCTTTGTGTTGCTGTTTGCGAAGCAACGAAATAGTCAGGGTTTGGCCTACTTACACGAAATTCACGTATTAGCTGAGCACCACTACTCTCTGTGTATCAAGTGTGTTTTGTAGATTTGCTTGGCTATTACTTTTGTTGTGGTAACAAAACAAAGCGTCACATTCTGTGTTCAATTCATTTCTACAAAGCGGAATATATGTAGGTATGTCCAATTGGAAATTTGGTATGAGGAAACAAGGTATTCTACGACTGTTTTACACGGCGACCTTTTTTATGTTTCAATGCTGGGCACAGTTCTCAGCTCGTAACTCGTGCAGGTATGGAGTTTAATTTACCAGGCCGTTGTGTGGACTGATAAAAGATACATGCACGTGTGAAACCGATTGGTCTATTGGAAATTGGAATTGGAATTCCCTGGTGGTGACTCAATCAAGAGTCAAGTGCGAACGGCGACATTTATTTTGCATGCTCGAATATTAGCGACTAGCTGTTACTCGCGGCTTGGTTTGCGTTGTTTATGATATTAACCATATATTTTAAGCACAGAGAAGAAAATATGAAAGCATATTGAAGCACTTTCAAATAAATCGCTAAAAATTATAGTTTTTTAAAACTTTAATAACTTTACATTAAATGATTATATCGTATGTTTTAATATTGTAACTAAATATTTAAAAGTTAACACTAAAAAATTTATCGAAATACAAAAACAAAAAAGGCAAAAAGTCTTCGTAAATTTAAAACAAAATCGCTTTAAATTGTAGTTTTTTAAGACTATAATAACTTTACATTAAATGATGATATCCTATATTTTAATATAATGGCTAAATATTTAAAAATTAACACTAGACAATTTTATCGAAATATAACTAGTAGTTTTTACATGATACGGGCACAACGGTAGACCTCTATCATTTTATGTATGTACGTATATAGAAGATTTGCAGCAACCTGAGAGTTATAAGCGCTTGTTGACAATTCCAAAAAGTCTTTGTATTTATACCAGAATATAATGCCGTCCCTCTCGGGTGGACACACTCGAATTTTTTTTTTATTAATGGTTTAATATCTAAGTGTTCCCTAAGCTGCAATCACCACTTAATATTTCGGCTGCTCGGTAACTACTCCCCTGGCGTAAAAGTGCTTTATTAAATATTTGTATTAAAATAATAATAACTGACAGTCGCGAATGATAAGTCGTCTCCCATTCCATTCCATACTTCCATTAGGACCGAATTTCGTTTTGAATTTTGAATTTGGATGTTAAAATCCATCAATATCGTTGTTTTAGATGCCGTCCTTATTCCGGATACAGACAAATATTTGTCATTCGTTCGCTTAAAGCTAGAAACGATTTATGATTTAATGATTATTCAGCGGACACTCCTACCATGCTCGAGTATAAATTTATCAACATATATCTCTATTTAATTTATGCACATTACATGTATCAGAGACATGTGTATGTAGGGTATATAATTTATTGTATTTAAAGTGAAACCACTTTCAGTAGTCATACGAGTATATCATGAACGGTAAATAAGAATTAAAGCCTTGTCTACAATAAACCACTATCAGTAATCTTATCTTGTATATAGGTGTTTAGTATTAAGGGACACAGGAATATTTATAAGGGTCTCTTACGTTAAAGAACATCACAAACTGGTAGTGGTAGGTATATAAGAAAAAACGTAACATCTGCCTACCTCTTCGGGGATTACAGGTGCGTTGGTATGTTAGTGGTATATTTTACTAAAAACAAATAATTGAACTTCATCAAAGATCACAGTATTTTTACGAATGCGCATTACGCAAACGCAGTAGAATACACTTCCCCTCACAGCCACTCAGCCAAAAGAGCACGTTATTTTCCGTTATTTGTGTTCACTATTGTCTATCTCTTACTTAGTTAACATCATGCAGCTTACAAGGTGTGACTTAAGCCACTTTCTATAAAATATTGCCGCGAGCCACACATGCAAGTCATGTAAAAAAAAAATCATTACCTAAATTTTTTCCAGCGTTTTTATCGTGAAATGATTTCAGCGAGAATAATTTATTTATGACCACTTGATGGCTCGTGGAATCGTGATATATGAGAGGGTAATTTATCTTATGCCGCGCTACTATTTTACCGCTCACTCCCTCCGCGGCTTGACGTGGGGTGTCGGAGAAATGTCAGTGTCAGGGTGTAATTGCAAATTATATGACTTGTAACGCCTTTTGCCAATGGAATGAAAATGGAAACCTGTTTTCAATAATGTTCATGAACGACAAGAAATATTGAAAGCCCGTCACAAATCATGAGGAAATAGCTTTTGACATTGGCACCCATTTAGAACGAAATATGCTTTTATTAAGATGCTTTTGATAAATGTTTTATAATTGAGGCTTAAATATTTAATATTTGGTTTGGTTTAATATATAATCGTAGAACTTTTAAAATACTCTTTAAACGTGAATGAAATATTAAGAAATTGAATATTTTATTGATAAACGAGCTTCCACCAGCGATTCCCAACAGATTTCCCTACAATCTTTTGATTAGAACAAAGTAATCTTTGCCTCTCGTTGAGCTTTCAGCTATCTCCTCAACAGATTTTATTAAATCTGTTCAATGGTTGAACCTTTGAAACGTAACAGACAAATTTTACGTTCCGCAATTTTAACCACATACCGAATATAGCGGCGCTACACCGCACCCGTACCGACACCAGCCTTGAACATTACCTTGCGAATTTTCCTATTGTATTTCATTTCCGGAAAACATTCTATCAAATCTAATTGATTTGATGTATTTTATTTATTTTTGTATAGACTGATATTTAGCATCAAATGAATACATCTGAATATTATCAGCCAAGTTCATGATAAAAAATCTACTTATTCGTTACATATTATACAAAGTTCTTTAGGAATTACTACTGACCAAATATTTTGAATCACGCTACTTATATTTATTACAACCACCACAATGATGTATTAATTACAGGTTAATTAATTATTTTTAATACAATATGGTGGTTTTTAAGCGCCATATTAAAATACACTTAAAAAAAAGTTACATCACTAGGCATTACGATCACGTCTTCATTACCATCATGAGCCTGTCTAAATTTACTTTTGGACCTAGGCCTGCCCGGAGGGGTTTTTGCCCATAACTCCTCACTAGACAGGTACGACTTCTCAAATCGACTATGTTGCCTCCTGAAAACGGCCCGGGTATCTGCCAGTGCCAGTTTTAGTCGCCTTTTATGACACCCTGGTATTCCGGCATGGCATCAGGGGGCGTATTCTTTTCCGGCCCGGTACGGATAATATCACGTTATAAGGCATTAATTTAAATGTTATT
Organism: Apyrrothrix (Melanopyge) sp. n. Burns01; assembly: GCA_018237605.1. Taxonomy (NCBI): domain Eukaryota; kingdom Metazoa; phylum Arthropoda; class Insecta; order Lepidoptera; family Hesperiidae; genus Apyrrothrix; species Apyrrothrix (Melanopyge) sp. n. Burns01. The sequence continues at coordinate 5,746 of DVPD01000361.1, forward strand.
TTTAAATAATATTGTTAATTAGTATATTTTGTACGAAATAATAATTTCTGAAGGAAATCTTTGCTGACCGGTTAAAAATTTTAAAGCTTTACGAAACTTTAAGATCACGCAGAACGCGTCAGTTACGCATTCGATGGAATTGCAATGGATGGAATCAAATCATTTTCAAATAATTCGTTTCGTTTTTTTTTCTGTTATGTGATGATATCTAGTATTGCTAGTATTTTGTTTATTGGTTAGCCCTTATTCACCATACTACGTTTTAATAGTATCCAGTTAATATGCGTACAATTCAAATAAAACATAATAGCAGAGAGACAAAGCTGTTGTTAATACCTTCTCATTAAGACATGGGTCGCTTCTTATGGAGCAGACATTAAATATTCGTCTGCTATCTCGCACCTACAGCGAAGATAACTGCTATCGTGACTTCAACCGTCTAAGGCAATGTTTTTCTTACACTAATTAAATATTGGCTCTATGGTAACAATAATATATTTCATAGAAATAAAGTAATAGAAATCTCTAAGTCTACTTATTAGCAAGTTTTGTTTTTCTGGTTTAGGGCAACATAAGTACGTAATGAAAATAACAGACTTAATATTGCTATGGATTGCTTACTGTTGAAACGCGGGGTAAATTTATAGTAACAAGTCTAGAAATTTGCAAGTTTATAAATAAACTTTTTAAAATCTAACATAAAGAAAGTACAGAACCTGTAACATAACACATACACCTACATGTGATATATTTAGTTTTCAGTAAGAAAGTGAAACCAGTGGGCACTGAAATAGTAAAAATACTTCTGAATATGAATCGTGACCTGTTACTGAAAGCGGACGAAAGTTTTGAACGAACACGTTTATTGGAAGTTCAAGAGGCACGTAGATTATTCCAAATTCTAAGTGTGTATCATCGAGCGTTACATTTAATTATTTTTATCTAACTTACAAACCGAAAAGAAAGGAAGAATAAGAGGTTAGAACGAGAACGTGTACCGAAACTGAAATAATGGCCCTAGTTTGTCTTAGAACGTGTATAGGTAGAGCTCGCCCGAGGCTGTACCGTCCAATTGCTATACCTATTGTTACCTTGAAGTACGCTGTTAATAAAACAGCTGGATGACTTATATACTAAAGACGACCATTTGTGAAGGTAGAGTTTTATTTATTTAACACGAACTACCTCTAACTTTATAGAAGACCCAATGCGATAGACGAGTCAAAACAATACAATACAATATATTAATAGTGAATAATAATGTCAATGTAATATGTCGAATAATACAATAATTAAATAAAGTCAAATTGTACAATTTAGCAAAATAACAAAATAATAATAATAATAAAATTCACATATTAATATTACTAAAATAGCTTTTGCTATCTTATCTATTATCAGCGAAGATTTCATTACAATCAATTTATCAATGTGGTCAGTACTCGCGTTATCGTTGAAATCACGATGAAGCAATGACTTATTACAAATCGTGTCTAAAAACGTCTAATCATTTGGGATAACATTTAATATGTAGTAGATTCATTATTAAACACACTGTCCCGATTTTGAGGTTAAAGAATTAACTGCAAAATAAATCAAAATATGTAAGAAAATTGGTCACGGAACTTTCACATTTAACCTGAAATAGTTAGTCAAAGTCAAAATCATTTATTTATTTAGAATTTACAATCACTAATAAACGTCATTATAGTTTACGTTAGTTCGTACCGCGCTCACAACTGAGAAGACCTAATAAGAAACTCAGCGGGGTTGTCACTGTCTGTGTCACTGTTTGTGTTGTCACAAAAAATCACTGAAAAAATTCAGAGATTTTTTAACAATTATAATTTTAAGCCTTAGAACTATAGCAACTCATTTCCAAACGTCTATGTCTTGCATGTAATCTGCAACCGAGTAATAGGCTTTTTGACATAATCGAGGCTTAACGAATTTCTTGAATTTATAAACTTACAGATTTACTGCAACGTTTGTCAGTTTCTTATAATAGCGTATACTTTGAACTACAAACGAATTAGACACTTTACGGAGCCTAATAGTTGGCACTGCAAGTTTATTTTTATTTCTTAAATTTATTTGATGGAGGTCCTCCTTTTTATTTATGTATATATATGTAAGAATTTAAGTTCCATAGGGTCAATTGGAACGCTTTTTTGTACGCGTACAATCGGTTTCCACACATTTTAATAATAAAGCAGTAGTGCTATTTCAGTTGCTATTTTTCTCACGGAGGCAAGCATATTGTGCGGTAAAATTTATACGCAACATAAATAAGACGATTGAATCACTACAGTATGGGAGAAATTGTTACGTTTTTTGTATAAGAGAGTTATTGTTTCACCTTATTTGAAATCGTTTTTAGAACGAGCCATTTTCATGTAATGGTGCATTACATATTGTTATGGTAATATATGGCTTGTTTCGTTTTCGAACAAGAATATGAACTAGCTGTAATATCGCTTTTGTTATAAATAAGGTCTTTTAGATAACCGTATTTTCATATCAATCTTATTTCGTACCAATTTAAACACACAAAAATATACTTGAGATACCTCATGTAAATTCAAAGAAAATCTTAAAAAATCGTCAGAAAGTGTTTTAAATTACTTTTATTTTATTACGTCAGAAAGTGTTTTAAATTACTACAGAAAGTGTTTTAAATAACAAATAACTTTTAAAAATAAATTGAAACGAATAACATAAACATACAAATTGGGAGAACTGGAAAATTTTATACCAAAAGGAAATATTATAACTGCTACAATTCAATTGTAATGGTACAAGAACGACGTCATATTATCAAAAAAGAGATAAGGCGTATTCTAGTTAGTCCTAAGGGATAGCAGCGCATCGGAGTCCGTTTAAAAAACCATCTTTATGTCTATTTCAGACAGATTGGACACAGATATACGACATATGGCGCGTTGTCAATTTGTTACTTAAAAAAATATAGAAACAACGTCATTTACTTACTACCATCACTTAATAGATTTGGAAGAGTTCGAATGAAAACATTGGTCGTTTTTTAAACGGTCTAAGATTCTTGATCTTCATTAAAACGAGACGCATTAAGCTGAAAAGACTAACACATTTTCTTTCATCCGGACACAAACAAGAATTCCTTACGTTAATGTGTTGTGTTGAGTCACAATTGTGTGGGAAGTAAGCACGTTCACATACAAACCATTCCAACTTCGCTATTAAGGGATTGACTTGAAGTACAATTTCATGGGTATTAGATGCTGAAGATAGATCTGTGGGTTAGTGGCTGATTTGATAATTGAATTAAGCTAGTTGAAGGTTATAAAAAAATTTGTCCTTGTTTGGTAATCTCTGTTAAAACGTACAGCTACATTGCATTGCCTTAGTACATTATTGCTACCGCAATTGTCACTTGTTGGCATTTGGTTCCTATGGAAATGTAAAATTTTACAATATTTAAATGTATTTATATACGAGTATGTTTGACTTGCCCGTTGGTCGTGTTGGTTGCAAGTGCGTCTGCAGATCGAGAGGTCCTAGGTTCAAAACCCGGGTCAAGTACTATTAGATTTTTCTAAAAATTTATAATAGTGCCTCAGTGTCTGGGTATGTGCCCGGAGGATGGCAAGAGACTCAGAACCTAGTCCATATTGGGACGTAAACGTAACTGGTGAAACGTGGGAGTGTACAACACACTTCTGCCTACCTCTTCGAGGATTACAGGCGTGATGTTACTTTGTTTCGTTTGTGGGGAATGTTTAGTGGAAGAAGCAACTGAAGTGCGAATTAGGATTATGCGTTTCTAAAATTCACGAATTACATATTTTTTTACAATTAAAGTTTCATTTTCAAAAGATAACTATCTTAATGCGTATTGACGTGGTTGAACTTATCTTCTTTGCATTGAACAGCCCGAGGACGAACTCTACATTTTTATTATGTGACCCTTCGTCCCTTCAAATCACTCATCCTGTCTGTCCCATCAACCGCTATCTCTGACAAAATCTGCTTCCCTTTGAATGGCGAAACTGAGTTTATTTTATATAACTTTTGCTATCCTACTCGAAAAACCTTGAGGTACAAAATCATAGACTTCAAAAAGGAATAAGTAATAGTATATAAAATAAACTTCATTTCGAAATATTCTTCAGTACAGGAATTAAGGATACTTAAACGTAGTATAATAAACCTTACCGCTGGTTTCTAAATAAAATATTTTATGAATCGAACATTTTATTATTATCAAGAACAATAACAATATGTCTAAAACTAAAATATCTGTAAAATCAAATTTAAGGCGTTGAAATTTAATAACCTTATTATATAACGCAAATCGAGATATCCTGGATTCAAATTCCGGGTCGCGTACTATTGAATTTTTCTAAGGTAAAATTTCTTGTTAAAATTTTTAGTAATGGCTCAGAGTCTGGATTTGTGTATGGGAATAGGCAAACTGGTAGAAGGTAATAGGCTCACCACCTATTCCACTGTGGGACGTAAACGTAACAGCTGAAACGTGGGAGTGTACTACACTCATCTGCCTACCGCTTCGGCGATTACAGGCGTGATAATATTTTATATTTTTACGCGGTTTTTAACTTTCTATTATTGGACTCGTATCCACGCGGGACTAGAACAATAACTTCATGCTGAGCCATGGAATCTGCGAATTATTTCTCGACACTATTCAATTTGTGTTCAAAGACGAGGATATTCAATACAGTTCGATAACCTAGATAAAGGCATGACAGTTCGATTGTCAAAAGGTTGGCGACATGAAATATTCCGGTGTACTACTTGACAAGCAATTGTTCGTATACAGGAAATGAAGGAGACAAATCAGAGCGAGCAAATAGGAGAAAAGCGAAACAAAGTCAATTTAATATATATTATATACATAAAATTGTTGAATGTATTCTCTCTTACAATCCAAAAAATATAAATTGATTCGAAAGCCTATTATTTTGTTAATTGTAAACGACATAAACTCTAATCATTCAGATCACTTTTTATTACATGTAAGTGATTTAAATCCAAATTAGAAGGTAAAGATTAACATTTATTTGACGATTCGGTCCCAGAAGATAAATTCAAGTGGAGGGCTCAGAGCTTCACGGTGATAGTCCTTGTAAGAATCGAGTTGGATTGGGCTACGTTGGTGAATTGCATTATTTTATTCATTTTGTTTTGGTAAGTTATGTAACCAAATACCACTACACTGATTAGCTAATTTAAGTTCCTATCCGCTAAACTAACCAGAATTTGCGTATGGAGTACCAAACAATTGAAAATTATCAAAACTGTTGTATTGCAATGGTTACTACTCGTAGATAGATTGGTCCTGATTGTTCTGGCGCCACAGACGAACAACAAACAGTTACTAGCTTCAAAATAAATATGGTACAGGGAAAAGTGTATACTGAATATTCACAGAAACATTTGACACAAAACTGAAATTTCAAACGATCGTTTTATAATTGCACGTTTTGTAGTATCAGACGTCACATTGTGTTAAATTTTAAATGCGTGCGAAGAGTTCAGTGAAAAACTTTTTCGTTGGGTGTGTGGTGTTGAAAATGTGTGATTTGTTTTTGATATAATTTTCACTACGGTCCTCAAGCATATGATGTATAGCTTTAAAAATATCTACCCACATTTAATGTATTACAGTTTATAACCTACTAGCTATGCCCGCGACTTCGTTCGCGTTGGATATTAACAAACCAGTTATTGATCAGTTCGCAGATTTTACAATAATTTATTAATTCTGTATTTCACGTATACCTATGCTAATGTTAATGATTATTTTCTATTTTGTTAATAAATATTTTAGGTTACTTTATCATTATTTACGTTCGACAGATTAGACGGAATAAACGGACAGATAAAATTGTAAAAATATTATTTCGTTATGTACCGTGTATACATATGCATTTAATATAAAGTTGTTTAAAAATATTACAAACAGACACTCCAATTTTTTTTATGTAGGATTTTCTCACTGGCAAAGCAATTTTTGCTGCGTATGATTGAATTGTCTTTGGTCATTTGAATCCTTTTGTAAAATT
>DVPD01000362.1:0-11807 GCA_018237605.1 Apyrrothrix (Melanopyge) sp. n. Burns01
ATATCTCATTTGCTTAACGTTCCGAGTTCAAATTCGAATTCAGAACTAGTACGTCTTTCTAAGAAACACCCATAGCAAAACTCATACTTTACACAAAACGCAGATTTGTCATAAATCCCCCGATATCTAATTTAATTATCTGCAACTTATCGCAATAAGCGCTGGAGTGGTCAGTGTCAATATTGGCTCAACCGATAAGCCCGCGAAGTAATTTGTATATACTGAAATATATCGGGCCGCATGTTTGTGTTGGTTCTTGACGTTAGCGATCATATTCATATATCAACTGATACGCCATTTGTATGAAATCAATAAAAACATACTAATACGAATTCTATGTATTTTTTAAACCTGGTATCATTTGAACCTTACGATTTATTAACATGTCACTATAGCAATATCCTTTTAGAGGTTGTGTTGTGGGCACTCATGTGCTTTGTAACAATAAATATAGCTTATTAAATTAAATCTCAGAATTGACCTTCATATGTGTGTATTCTTTTAGAATCAAAGTTGTTTTTTTAAACATAATAACACATTGTATAAAAAAGTCATTAGGAAAAAAAATTGTTCCAATATGTTGTTAGTTAATTATACAACAACTAACATAGTTAATATACTGAACATAGTTAGTTAGACAAGATATGGTAACACTTAAATATCAAAGGTTTTCTGGCTATTCAATCCTTCTATGGCATAATATTTGTTTACGATTCAATTAACGTTGGGCTCTAGCTTTAATTTTTATGTTGCTGTTAAATCTTTGTACATAATAATATTTATTTACTGCATGCACATATATTTTTTTTATTTAGCTATAGGCTCGCGTTTGATTGCTATCCCACCTGTGGGATGCAGCAGCGTAGCAAGTACCCATTCACTATTGTCTTGAATAACTTCAGGTTGTTCGGGAAAATACATATTGCCTCAATGCAGTACATTAAGCGGGTACGTCCGTCTGTCCGCAGGAGGATATTCGCGAACGCGCACACATACCACATCAACTCCATCTCGCTCAACTCCGACCAGGAGACGTACCTGTCGGCCGACGACCTGCGCATCAACCTGTGGCACCTGGAGATCACGGACCAGAGCTTCAACATCGTCGACATCAAGCCCGCCAACATGGAGGAGCTCACTGAGGTAGCCCTCCGCACGTAACTCACTCATTGTATATAAATATAAACGTTACATCGCGCCTGTAATCCCCGAAGAGGTGGGCAGAGGAGTGTAGTACACTCCCATTCCATGTTTCACCAGTTACGTCTACATCCCTTTATGAAATAGGTGGTGAGTCTATTGCCGTACACCGGGCACTAATCCACACTCCGAGCCACTACTAGAAATTATATTTATAAAATAATCCAATAGTACCCGATCCGGGATTTGAAACCATGACCTCTCGATCGAAGATCGCGTTCGCAACCAACCACTCGACTAACGAGGCAGTCATTTGAATAGAAAAATATCTGGTTAAATCCCAACCCACCCCCCTTTGTCTTCAGTGGATTTAAAAAAAATGCTAACTACATATATTATCATATTTTGAGGTCAATAATAACATTCGCCCTTGGCCAGTATAGCAGACTATGATGGTCTCAACCCTCAATTCTGAATAGAAACCCCTGTCTGGAATTGGAACTATCAAGGAGTTAATGATAATTAAATATGTATTTGAAATATGTTTTATTACGGCATCAGTATTTGGTAACTGATGAGTTGGCAATAGAATCTTATAAGATTTTGTATACAAAAATTGTATATGCTGTTGTTACCATAACATTTTTAATTTAAAAAGCATTCTGTGGCTGCAACACTTTTCGAAATATTATTGTATTTCATTTAGCCAATCAATAGTACTAGTGCTCAATTCGTTTTTTTTTATTTCTTTTCAGGTTATAACCGCAGCAGAGTTTCACCCGACTGAATGCAATCTCTTTGTATATTCTAGTAGTAAGGGTGAGTTTTGGTTTTTATTTAATGGATTTGTAATGTATATAGATGGTTTTTTACTAATTGTGTTGTTAATATATTTTTATTCCGAATCATATTGTTGGAATATTTATTTTTAATACTATTTCTATCAAAAATGCTAAAAATTCACAAAAAAAATATATTGGTTAGTATATATTTCTAAGTAAATTGCATATATGTTTTGGTCGTAATAGGTATAAACAAAATAGTGGTAAAAACTCTGCTAATTGAAATACAAAGTTTAATCTTACTGACTATCCCTAAGTTGGACACACTGTCAAACTTTTGAAAGTTATATCAGTGCCATATTAAAAGAAATCCCAGTTACAAATATCGCAGGATAACTGATGATATTTTAAAACACTGCATTAGCCCTTACCCACCAATCACTCTCATCATCAGTACAGTAGCCTTAGCACGAATCATCAGCAAGTATTCGTTCGTAAGCATAGAAATGTATGTGTAAATTAGTTCTATTTACACCCGCTGGGGGCGCTGTACAATTTTCATACAAATTTCTACGCTTACGCTTCGCTAGTGACGAGGTCACAGATAATAAAAACGTGACACATCCTTTATTTTTACGGTTGAGTTTAGTTTTATCACTAATGATTACGATCCGGTAATCAAAACTGATGAAGAACACCCGACGTGTGCGCAGGCACGATTCGGCTGTGCGACATGCGCGCGGCGGCGCTGTGCGACCGCCACGCCAAGCTGTTCGAGGAGGACGAGGACCCGCACGCGCGCTCCTTCTTCTCCGAGATCATCTCCTCCATCAGCGACGTCAAGCTCAGCAACTCGGGCAGGTGCGCTGCATACGCTCCCACACTTTGCCATCGTCGGCCCGGCTCGGTCCACCCCTGAAACGTAGGCGTTTCTGGGGCTTTTTACCCCAACCCGCAAACCCCACGCTGGATGTGGGTTGGGGATCGCAGAACACAGCTCGCTTTAGCTGTGGCTATGTAGACTGAGGGTTCAGCGAGCAGTCGGTCACACTTGTATTATGTTCCTGTTATAAACTTAGCCAAAGATTTGTGGATTCTAGACTAGACAAGACAAGTGCTTGGGCTATCGTTGGGCCGATATTATTATTATTAATTCAGTGTGTGTAAGAAAAAAATAAACACATTCACACTTATTCATTTGAGTTATTTTTTTATCTTGCAGATATATGATGTCGAGAGACTATTTAGGTTTAAAAGTATGGGATCTTAGGATGGAAACGAAACCTGTAGAAACATATCCAGTGAGTACATATCCTTATTATTAACATAGAAAGCAAGTACAGTATTTATCTTTGTATTATCATATGTACAAATGATTTCAATGGGTAAATATACACCATTTAAAGTAATTATTAACATGATAATGATATACTCTGCAAAGTATAATATCAGTAGGATATTTGATTAAAAGTTGGTGTTATATTTTGTCTTGTATTATTAGACATCTTAGCGTCAATATGTGATGTGTTTTGAACATGTCCAGGTGCACGAGTACCTCCGTTCGAAGCTGTGTTCGCTGTACGAGAACGACTGCATCTTCGACAAGTTCGAGTGCTGCTGGAGCGGCGACGACCAGCGCCTCATGACCGGCTCCTACAACGGCTTCTTCAGGTCAGTGGCAGTTAGTGCTGTGTGCTTGCCTAACAGCTAAAAGTCCTTAGAGTTTTTTATTAAGACTGGTACGTTTTAGATGCTGGGAATGTATGTTAAGTTGAAATAAATGTAAGACATTGTTTGATGTATTGTTTGTTTATGAGTGTGGTGCATATAGAGGTGAATTACTGTAGGATAAATAGAGATTTTTGAATTTTAATTTTTTTACTCAAAATGTGAAATACATAAATTGAAAAATGATTGTAATAGTAATAAAGAGCAGTATTTAAAAAAATGATGATATCAAAAGTGTAAAAGTACAATATTTTTTATCGAACTAAGTAAATGACCGTGAAAGGTCGAAGCAAGTAGCTCTTTCGATCGCGAGCGACAGTAGCTAGGTAACAGAAGCGAGAGGTACGAGCGTGCGCTAGCGTGCGGCAGTGCGGTGCGCTGACGTCACGGCAGCGCTCGCGTAGGGCGGTGCGGTGGGCGTGGCTAACGCGCGGCGTGCGCAGGGTGTTCGAGCGCGGGCCGGGCGGCGCGCGGCGCGCGGAGCTCACGCTGGAGGCGTCGCGCGACGCGGCGGCGCGGCCGCGCCAGCCGCTGCGCGCGCGCAAGGTGGCCGCCACCGCCAAGAGGAAGAAGGTGGGTGACACCGCTTTGTCCTTCCCGCGTAGTTTCTTTCAATTAAAACCCCGCTCATATAAATATGCTGGTGCATTACTGATACCTCGAATCATCTGAACCTCCTGGTGATCGTCTTCGATCGTTAGAATGTATTTCAAAATGTTTGCCCCCGCTTCTAGTTTTCTTTCCATCGAGCCGTAACTTTAGCCGTCTAGTTTTCCCTCTGGCCGTAATTACATAATTGAACACAATCGATGCTAAGAAATCGACTTATTGAAGTTATAGTTAGCACACTCACTGGCTCATGAGCAACATGATTACAGCCATGCACATGAACACACATCATTTTATTGTACCAATTTTTTTATATTTTTCTGTTTTTCACTATATTTTTAAAGTTATATGACTGTAAACAAAATGATAACAATAAATAGGGAAGGAACTGTCTTCTAGGCCACGCTCTTGTAGGAGTCAGGGTTCTCTATTTTAATGCAATATATGCACATGTACTTCAATAAATTATTATTACTTGTATATGGGACACGCTTGTAACTGCTTAAATATGTAGTAAATTTAACATTTCATTTCTATATATTTTTAAAAACCTAACTATGATAACAGCTGATAACAATATATATATATTTTACTCAATTGCAGAAAGTAATCGAAGCGTAATAATAGAAAAACAAATATTACTACAACTGTAAGTAAATATTAAACTCGCAAAGTTAACATAATCGGATGCCTTCTTCCAGGACGAGATATCAGTGGACTGTCTGGACTTCAACAAGAAGATCCTGCACACGGCGTGGCACCCGCACGAGAGCATCATCGCGGTGGCCGCCACCAACAACCTGTTCATATTCCAGGACAAGTTCTAGCGCCTCGCGCCCAGAGACCTGGCGTCTCTGTGGCAGGCGTGTCCCAACGTGTCCAGAAGGAACGAGAGGAGAGTGATCGCTAGTGTTAAATATGGACTGTACGAGCTGTGCAAGGAGCTGCGCCTGACGCACGCGCGCCGCTGCTAGCGGCGGCGCTTGCTCACGGTCGCGTGTGGTTATAAATACTGGCTGAGAAGTGGGCAGCGTAACGCTACATGCAGGAAACGACAACGTGGGGTTTGTCTGTAACGTGTAAAAATAACGAGTGAACACATGTTTGTCATTGTTGATGGAAATGGAGCTTCTAAATGCGTACGATACATATTTGTTGTGAAAAGTCGAAATATTAAATGTAATATTGTGTTGAGCGATACGTAATTAGATGGGAGTAAAATGAATCGGAATGTAAATGGTTGGAGCCGTTAAGTTGATTGTACTCGAGGGGTGAGCGGAGACGATTCGAACAACGTCCGGGAGCGTAAAGATTTAGTTATATAAAAACAGCCAACAAATTGATAAATGCCTGTGGTCGAGTTACTTACGATACGTGCTACTTATGTTTATTAAATAACTAAATTATTTAAGTGTAAAATTCATCATCTCGATATTAAAAGTAAAACAATTGCGATATCATTATAATCCGCCCGCATTCAGAATACGATAGAACATTGTAACAGTGGACATTATTTGCGTGCGATTGAAAGTAACGCTAGCAAAAAAAGTGCGCTTTACGCCATATGTTTGTGTTGACGGTGTATTGTCTCCTGTGGTGATGTAAATTACAAGAGTATGCGAGCACACGCAACACTTGCACGGGATTGGGCCGTGTGTTGCCAGTGCGTGGCGCGGCGGGGCCACGTGTGGGGGGAGGCGAGACAGCTGGCTGGTTATACAGCAGATCAAAGGTCAATGCTCAAGGTACAGTTGCCAAAAAAACTTAAAAAAAACAATTTAAAAAAATAGTTTAGTTATGCAAACGTTACTCCCGCGGTCAAGAATACGATACAGTTCTGAGTAATAATTAAAATAAACACACTCAGCCTTCATTTTAACTAATACAGCGACAGTATACCATAGATTTATTATTTACCTTCACAGCGTCTGATCGCGCGCGGGCTATAAAGCATACATATTCGGCAATAGACATTTTGGGAATTCGGTAATTGAAACTTTAATCGATTCATGCATAAAATCGATTGCTCCACAATGGTATTCTATAGGCTTTAAAAGTGCAAAAGGTGTTCCGCGAGGTCGGGGCGGTACGGGAGCCAGCGGGCGGCCGGCGGCTGGCTACAGTAAGCTCGTGTTAGCGGGGCGGGCTGCCGCGGGGTCGGTGGCGCTGGCGTCGGCCCGAGAGAGTGCCACGTGTTCAATTCGGGACGATTTCGTATGTAAAATAATTAGCAATCTGGAACTTCTGTTTTTTTTGTCTTAGAAATATTGAAACTGTCACAAATTTCTTATTTGTTTTGTTATTTTAATACTTGTATAGAGTTTCATGATTCGGCCCTGTACAGGAGGTCGGCGAAGGATGTAGGGACGGGCCTTGAGTTCTAATAAGATCTTTCACGTTGTAGTTAATATTGGTTCACGTTTCGATTTTAAAAATGCTTGACCTGTTTTAGGAATTGAGAGAAAAGTCTGCTACATGTATGAATAAGCTTTTTGTAGAATTTCCTTTACAACTGCTTCAACCGATCCCACGGACAGCCCACTCGACAGTATTGTATATAAGCAGTTGGTTCAAATTGTGTGGTTTGTTGAATAATATGATGTCCCGGTTAAACGTTTGTATCACCAAATAAATATACCGCTAAGACAAATAGAGATGAATTAATTGGTTGTGAGATATGGAAAAAGTTGGCTGTACGTTGAGCGAAGATCAAAATATTTGCTTAATACAAACTCACGTAAAGCATATATTGCAAATGTTATATAAATATGAGTATTTAATTTGAACATGTCTGAACACGTCCGATCACACAGTTTGAACGAACCACCGTTCACCTAGGTACTAAGTCCGTTATTCAACTCTGATATAATTTATACGCTTTTTCATACTTAAGGTTCTAAGCGAATAATTAAGTATTTATTGTTTAATGATGAAGGTTAAAATGATAAATGAAACTTACTGTATAAGGTGTTGCTTGATCACGTCAAAATGAGATTAGTTAGATGTATCGAATCGTGTCGGAGTTAGTCGCGGTGTTTGTCAGGTGAAGTGTGTGGGTTGATGATCGCACGGTCGCGTGGACACCGCCAGAAAAGCGACGCAGTATTTTCTAACTTCAATTTCGTTGCGTAATATTTGCGTTAACGTAACTGGTGAAACGTGGGAGTGTACTACAGTCCTCGGCCTACCTCTTCGGGGATTACAGGCGTGATGTTACGTTTATAATCATAAGTTTCATTCGAACTAAGTCGGGTTCTACGTTTAATTATCCGTTAATAAATCAATTATGTATTCCCTTTTCGCTTTACACTTAATTGACAAATGAAAATATTCCAGAATATATAAAAAAATTTCATATCCTTTACGAAAGTAGTACACCATTCTGACCAATGATAATATTATAACGCTTAGAACATCCAATTACTTTAAAACTATAACCTCAATTGTCCCCTTGTTCGTCATCAACCCGCACATTTCACTCGCCGCCGGCTGAAGTCGATCTAGCAATTTTTTTTTTTCTAATGTGTTGCCCTCGGAGTGTAGAAATGAAACTGGAGCTTTGCGCGCAGAGTACTGATTAATGAATAAATCTAGCGTAGTAGAGTCCGATACATATAGTGCTAGACATTTTGCTATTTAGGTGTTACTTTATATACTCTAAGATAATTTTTCCAAAATACAAAATTCCGTAATCCGCTACTTGTGTACTACTTAGGCTTACTTATTTTGGAGAAATCGCGTTGAAATATGAAATTGCAAGGTTTTAGCTGTTACAAACATGTCTCTTAGCGTTGGATGTAATTGTTTCATTGCTACTATGAGCTTTGCTACTGGCAGTTTTTTCTAATCAGTAAGCATATTGTATCGGCATCAATCAACTTTCAATAATTCATTTTTCAAAAGTTGATGCCAATAATAGCAAGGTAAAGAAAAAACTGTAAACAATGAAGTATGTACTTTTGTAATATTTACAAAATTGATGTTGATTGACATTATCACATGTATAATTGAACATTAACTTGTCCATAACATAAATTTCAAGGAGGGTATATATATAAAAAGTTGATTTTTTGTTTTGTAATTTTTCAATAAATTTCATATTTACAACTACAAAATGCCAGCAATAATTTAATAAGGGTTGTCTTATAATAGTGAATGCAGTCCATCTCATAATGTACAATGTTAAGTGTTGCCATCGCTCCGAGGGCCGCCTGCCATTTTGTTGGACGTTTAGGGTCAATCTGTGCCATCATCATGTTCGCTCTTCACTCTCCGGCTAAATATTGTCATACGAGTAATTATATATCTTACCATTAGGCTAATGCCATCTAATGTTATCATCTGATACAATTATCTAAATACAATAATATAGATTTATAAGGAATACAAAACAATCAGCGCAGAGACATCTGAGATTAATATACATTTCGACTGGAATGAGTGAGGACGGAGCTGACCGCTAGTGTGGATTGACCCTTCAGCCTCTCGCACGTCTGTGTAATGACTAATTATGAATTAAGGATTTTATGAACATTTTATAAGTACTGTTATATATTTATATATATGTATAATTATTATGTTATATAAATTCCACCGTAAATCTCTAAAGTGGTTTGTTCATATTATGTTCTGTGTTAAGTATTCTTTCTTATGTTAATGAAATTGGATACAACTGTTTATTTTTCTTTTTTCTTTTGGTATCTTTTACGTTTTGAAATTATGTTTTTAGATTTAAATTATTGTTTTCTTATTGTGTTTGTATAGACGCTGTTTTGTCACCGGCGATAATGATTATCGGCAGTTTCCTGTTTGTGTGTATAAACGCCGACATATACAAAAACCGCCTTAATATGTTCTCATAAGCATACTTTTCTGTCTTTATTTTCTCCAACCTCGGTACTTTTGCTACAATTGTTTTTGCTGTCTGTCCTCGGTCAGCTATCTACCATACGTTTTCTTTTATCTTCACCCAATACTATGCATCTAAAATTTGTAAAAGTCAATTCGGACGGAATGAATACTAGATACAAACATGTGAACAGAATTAATACGTAATCACCCGCGGTGTTTACACTACGCCATAGTTAAATGTAATGTAAATAATTGTAACGCATACAAAAAGTAAATTATAAAATTGGTTTATAACTTTCTTTTATTCATTTCGTTCCATTCGCCACCCGGACGCCGGCGCTGACGGCCGTTTGGCGTTCACGATCGCCCTTCGGTAACTGCACTCGTCCAGTGCACTCCTGCGTCTACATTAATAAATTATCACATGTCGAGTTAGGGTTGCCACATCTGCAAATGTTTAACCGATATTGACATTTATTTTTTATATTATTAATTTACTAAATTTAATTCATTCTTACTGTTCAGGAGCTATCTCGTTGTGATGAAAAAAAAACGCATTGGTTTTTAATTATTTATTTACAAAACATTTCACTGTGGTGTATATTAAAACTTTTTTTTTTATTTCGGTATGTATTAGTAGTACGCGACCGTTACGTAACTTCGATGTGACACTAAGGTTTATCTTTTCAATGAAAAATAACAAAATGCGTCCCTTACAATATTGTCAAAATGTCTATCCTCCTATATAATCACACAAGATAATATTTAAAAAATATTTTTTTAAATCTGTAAATCATACATTCGTATTAAGTCTCTAATTTTATATGCTGGCTGTGAATTAATACGTCGAAAAACTCAAACAATTATATCTTTAAAATAAAAGTAAAAAAAAAGTTTGCCACGTCCATTGAACATTGATCGTGCGTGCAAGGAGGATAGATATGTGCTGCGAGTGGAAAACTATTTTGAAAACGTGTTTATTGTTGTATTGCATAAAGTTAAGCGCATATTGTATTCGTGTGTGTCATAAATGAAATGTTGTAAAAAGTTATTAATGTAACATACAAATCATCGACAATTGGGATCCAGAAGCACGCGACGGGCAGCGGGGGTCAGCTGTTTTTATGATTATACTCTCTTTCGGTTAAAAAATAGTGTACGTAAATGTAAGAAAGCTTGATAAAGATATCATGTTGAAAAATGTAAATAACGCGAACGGAGGCCTGAACAATAGTCTATAAATATAGGGATAGTCGTAACAATCTGTCACAACTCTTGTATTGTACAGTATATACATAAATATGCTTGTGTAAAGCTTCGTTCGGTAAAATTATGTTCACAATATTGCGAAAAGAATTCGATTTTCTTGATATTTTGTAAAGCGGTTATGTTGAGTTTGTGTAAGTGATGCACTGCCGTGTAAGTGTCCGATGTTGATCAATTTGTATAGGATGTGTTTAAGTTAGTTTCCGTACGTTTAGTTCGTAAGGGGCCCGGTCAATTCCGCGCCACGTGCACGTCGGCTGATAGGTTACATTAGTGATATTTATGTGTGATAATTATCGAGAATGCCTTCGCAGCTAAGTTACGATTGCTTCGGAAGCAACGATAAATAGTTTGGAATTGACTACGTCCCCTAATAATAATTATTATTATTATCGATGTAAAAATGAAGCTCTGTAGTATAAAAGACGGCGTGTATAGTTGCGTGCTTGTGCGAGCGTGCGAGCGAGACGAGCGACGCGTGAAATGTAATTTAAGTCTAGTTTATAGTTAGGCAAAAACTGTGAAAGCGCAGAAAGTGAAACAAAAAATAAATAAGAAACAGTTTTTTTTTCTTTCCTGCATCGAGGGATCAACAGAGGTGTTTGCTTCAATGTGATAAGTCGCAATGTGCGGGTCGTAAGGATAATTTGTGTGAGTCGGATCGTACCTCGTGTAGGCGCTCGCTGACAACGAATCACTGTGCTCTGGCGAGCGCGCCGCCGCGCCGGCCCCGCTGCTACTATCGAACAAATTCCTCTTAATTGTAATCATAATCTGCCTGACCTTTGACTCTACTTTGTGAAAAGAAAATAGATTTGTCGATAATTAGGTCAACCGGGAATGTTGTCAACGTTGCGAGCGAGCTCGACACTGTCCGCCGGCGGGTGCCGCGGCGCAGCGGCGCGCGACCCTCGGATAGAGTTGTTGTTGAATCCAAAATATTTCCTATAATATAAATTTTTATATCTGAACATGTTGTTTTATTTGACGCCATCTTGTTCAACGATTGAGTTTCAAAGTAACTTATTGGTTTACTCAGAATAAATGGAAAGTGAATTCGATTGTTTTTTTAAATATACCTACGTACGTGAGTTATCAAATTTAGCCTTGTCAATTGTATAGCAAGGTGCAGTCCGGGCAGGTGCGGTTGATTTAAACTGCTTGGAGCTTGGGGCCCCTTACTCTCCAAATCATATTATTGAATTGTGTAATAAGTTCTGCGTACTGTACTGCACTCTGTGTACTGGCCCATGGTGGCCCAATGTGCTAATCTGGTGGCTAATCAATCAACGGGCGAAATTTTACTGCCTTATTATAAGATTATAACGGTCGTGATGGTTGCAAGCGAAATTGCCGATGAAGGTCTTGGGTTCGAAGCCCGGGTCGAGTACCATTGGATTTTGTCTAAGTTCGATTTTCTAGTAGTGGCTC
>DVPD01000363.1:0-11795 GCA_018237605.1 Apyrrothrix (Melanopyge) sp. n. Burns01
TAGATACTGGTTGCATGACGTCTTTAAATTCTTTACTTTGACACATTGAAGTTCAGTTTGACACATTGAAGTTCAGTTTGACACATTGAAGTTCAGTTTGACACATTGAAGTTCAGTGTGACACATTGAAGGACAGTGAATGATGAGTTATAATTACGGTTGCAATCTACATTATTGTTTCTAGTTCTATGTCCTAAGATATTATTATTATTATAGTCATGTTACACCTATTACATGCCCGTGACAATAATTATTGAGTTTACACCTTATTACTGTTACTGGCCATAAATGGAAAAGGGAAATAAAATGATATTATCTTATTAAGATACTTAACAAAGAACATACACAAATGCTTATACGAGTGTTATTTTATATTATTTTCAATATTATTTCAAAAAGGCAGATAGAATATTGACAAAATAAATATACGAGGCGAATGTTGATGGATGCTGGTGGTGAGAGAAACCAAAACTCACCTTGACCAAATATATCGTATACCGGTTGAGGAGAGAGTCAGAAGTCTCCGAAATCGGCATTAATAAAGCGGTATTGAGAGAACGATGAATAGAGATACTCGATGAATAGAGAAGACTCAGTGCTCTATGCTTACCTCGCAAGGGATCTGGCGTGATGATATAACAACTAACTACATTCTCGCTGTGACATGTTTGTCTGAAATGGCGCTGTAAAATGTCAAGTTTGTTACTGTACAATACTGGTTTATCGAATGTCCAGTGGTACAACTATGTTACAATTACGTTTGTACGATATTTAATCCACGAACACGAATTAGTCTATAGTTAGTTATGGAATTCATTAATCTGTTAGTTGGTTTCGAAGTCGTGACCGTCGCATAAATGAGGGCAGGCTGCATTCTTTGTCTCGCCGAATAAACTCTACCTCTACCTGTTATAGAGTGGTCATTTGTTCAATTTACTTTTATTATTGTTATATAATCACGTTGGATCCTTCACGAACTAACAGAGAGAACAAAGTGCTACACATCTCATTCCTTATCGACCTGAAGTGCTTCTTCTGCATTCGTCACATATTGTTTAGTCGGCTGAGTTTATTTAACTAGAGTTATAAACGTAAACCAAGGGTCATCAATGAGACCTAACTATTTGGCCTTAACTGTTGCCTTTTGTACTTAATAGTTATCGAACCGTCAGCTTCTGAACTCCCGAGCCAGTCCTCAAGTGTCCTATCAAATGTTACATCACGTAACATCACTGTTATTCCCGAAGAGGTATACAGAGGAGTGTAGTCTACTCCAACGTTTTACCAGTTACTTCCCACGATGGTACAAGGAGTGAGCCTATTGCCAAAGTTACCTACTAATAGTCGCTAACTGAATAATCTATATTTAAATCAGATTTGTTTGTCTGTCAATTATCATTAATCTATAGATAGTATGTGGTAAAGAGGAATGGTCAACAAAAAGCTCGAAACTGTCACTTGCATTTGACAAAATCGATTCTAACTAACATATTAACAAATTTCTTAGTCACCTATAAATTAATCTATGTACTATTTAATAATGTCCCTTTTAAAGTGATAAGAGGTAGTATACCTGCTTATTTTTACATTCCAACTGAAAAGACCAATTAAAGACAATTTTTTAGGTCTGATTGATCACATCTCTGAAAGTTGACGGTACAGAATATGACCTAGACCTTTCAACACAACTATACATGTATACCCTCTTGGTTTTAAGGACGCCCTTTGATAAACCTAGTTTTAAGTAAAAAAAATTAGGCGCAAACCATAACTATTAAAAAATTAAGAAACATATTTTCTTTCTTCCTTTCTAAAATGTGTTCTCTGTAAACATGTTTGAAGTGTAGTGTATTGTTTCCATGCGAATACAGAGTGTAAAGTTCATAAGTACAAGTTAAAGGCTCGCCGTGCTTATTCAACATTCATTGCTCTCTTCGCACATACACTATGATTTCGGAGAACTCTGACTCCCCCACCAGCCAGTATTAGGGCTATTTGATCAAGATAGATTTATATATATTTGTATAACTTTAACTATTTCTATTATTTTCAAGTATAATGGACGCATGTAACCCAACTGTACGATTTTTTAACAATGAAATTAAAAAATATTGTGCGTGCAGCCCACGCGCGGTAAAAGTTAAACTTCTTGCTGATTATAGTAATATGTTGATGGAGGGATTTCTGTTACTTTATTTCTATGAAATATGTTATTGTTACCATGGAGTAAAGTTATAATTAAACAAATTAGGATTCCTAGAAGCACGATAACGACTTTCTTTGCCTTAATCCATGGTTACGCAAGCGCTGAAACACGCGATGCTAGATGGCTGACGATTTTTTAATACCTGCCCAATAAGCGGATCCATGTCTTATTGAGGAGGTATTAGAAATAGCTGTATTAGAAATAGTCTGTGTGCTTTTAAGTGTTATTTAACGCAATTTAACGGACACATATTGTTGAAAAGTACTGTGGTGAAATAGGGCCAATCAATCCATAATCATAGTGCAAAACGTATATACATAACTCACATATATGTATAATCGCATAATAGAAAACAAAACAACTTAATCAAAACTGATTTTGTACACCTCACAGCAATTCCATCAAACGCATTAGTCCTGCACGACCCTTACGACCTTTTTGCATTACTCCTCGCGTGATTTTAAATTTTCGTAACGCTTGAAAAATTGATTAACCCCGTTAGCAATGAAGTTTCACTTCAAAAATAAATTTGTTATTACTATGTATTTTAAACTCCATTTACATTATGTCATATGACAATTTAGTTATACAATACCTGTTTCACTATGGTAATGACATTGTCTAAAGTAATCTTACAGCTGCTACAAGTTGTACTGGGTGCCGCTATCAATACGGAAAATCATTACAATTGACACTGGTGCTATTGAAATTGTGAATATCAATATTTATTCATACTTATCAAATGTCACACGTTATTCTACATTTAATGCTTGTTGATTTCTATATATTAATAAGCGAAGAGAAATGTTTGTACTCCTTTTTACGCTTATTGCGCGCACGGAAGAGTGTAAGACTTGGTATGGTTAAAGTTTATGTAATTATCTATTGAAAATACCACAAATTGAAATAAATATAACATTAAGTGTTTACGTTCATACTGTAAATGTCAGGTACATAATAGTAAGTTGTCAATCAGAAGCTCCGTGGAAAGATTTATAAAAGTAGGTATACCCTTTGACATAGTATTGAAATAGTATAAATTACGGTCGAATTTCGATCGCCACTCGACCCCATACATTATATTAATCGATATAGAAAATCTTTGCACTCCTTTTTAAGTATATTGTGAGCAAGGATGAGTATGAGATTTGATATATTTTTAGTTAAATTTTATATAGAAAACGCGTGCAGAAAGTTAAAATGTTTAATCTAACACATGCACACACTAATATAGTATAACAAATCTATAACATAACGAACATTTAAATTACATCTCTGTAAATCTATCGAATGATGCATTTTTAATCGTGTTGTTGTTGAGTATAACACACTTTTTTTCTTCTTCGGGTTTTGAGGTGGGTGGCTGCCTCGTCGGTCGAGTGGTTGCAAGCGCAACTGAGGATCGAGAGGTCCTGGGTTCAAACCTCGGATCGGGTGCTGTAGGGTTTCAAGTAATGGCTCGGATTCTGGATTTGTACCCGATGTATGACAATAGGCTCAACACCTATTCCATGATGGGGCGTAAATATAACTGGTGAAACGTGGGAGTATACTAAACTCCTCTACCTACCTCTTCGGGAAT
The DNA here is from genome assembly GCA_018237605.1 of Apyrrothrix (Melanopyge) sp. n. Burns01. NCBI lineage: Eukaryota > Metazoa > Arthropoda > Insecta > Lepidoptera > Hesperiidae > Apyrrothrix > Apyrrothrix (Melanopyge) sp. n. Burns01. The sequence continues at coordinate 3,789 of DVPD01000363.1, forward strand.
TACAGGCGTGATGTCAGATTTTTTATGTTACTATTTTAATAATATGATAACTTCTCCTTCCCGCAATAGCTCAATTTATAAATCAAACTTTAGTCTGAGGTAACCCCAATCCAGCATATTTAAAAAAAAACCATTAAAAAGGCGTTCTAGGTTTGTAAAATGTTGGTGACTCATCTCGTGTTGTGTCTACTTACCGCCAGACGACTTGGTGATTGTCGTTACAATTATAAGTACAAAAAACAAGTATGTAAACGGACGGGAAAGTTAACACGGATCATTCATAAATGGTTTTTTCATTTGTTTTATGTTTTGTCATTAGTGAAATGAATTATATTAATTTGCTGTATTATAAGTGGACTTTCCACGTGAGATTTCGATTACTGGGAAATATACATGAGGTAAACTTTTTTCATAATGATTCACCTAAAATGGAGTCCCCCAGTGATTTGCAAATGTTATGACCTAGCGGGACAATATGCAGGTATTCCTTCCTGCAAATTCGCACGATTGTTTTGAAAAATGTATTCGTTTTTCTTTATATTGCAATAAAACGTATTTCAATAAGCTTTGTTTTTAAACTAGACACAACTTTTTAAACTTTAATAGCTGTTTGAAGATATAATACCTCTGTGTCTTAAAAAAATAACAGAAAGTTATAGAAATAGAAGGTTCAGGAGATACTTTTTATTTCCGCTTCATAATTTTTTATAATAAATACATTTATTACGTGTTTATTACGTGTACTTAACTCCTCTGCCTACCTCTTCGGGGATTACTGGCGTGATGATAAGTTTTTTTGTTACGTTATTACGTATTTATGGCTGCCTTGTGGGTCGTGTTGGTGGCAAGCGCGACTGCCGGTCGAGAGGTCCTGATTTATAACCCCCGGTCTGGTACTATCGGATTTTTCTAACTTAGATTTTCTAGTACAAATTTCTAGTAGTGGTTCAATCTGAGTTTGTTCCCGACGTATGGCAATAGACTCACCACCTAGTCCATAACGGTACCTAATCGTAACGTGAAACGTGAGTGTGTGCTACACTCCTCTACCTACCTCTTCGGGTATTACCGCCGTGATGTTACGTTTATTATGTTTTTAATAGAATTAATAAATAACTTACGTACATGTTTAAATGTTAACTGGGATAATTATAAGAAATTACGTAAGCACACGCTTGTATCTCCCCAAGAGGTAGGTAGATTGTACACTCGCCAGTTTCACCAGTTACTTTACCATAATTAATTAATAAGTAATTCCCATCTAAGAATAGGTAGTGAGCCTATTGTTATACACGGGCACAAATCCAGACTCCAAGCTACTACTAGGAATTTCAAGTTAGCAAAACCTCAACAGTACCCGATCAGGTATCGGGGTCAAACCCAGGACCTTTCGATCAGCAGTCGCGCTTGCAACCACTCGACCAAAGAGTAAGTCAACATATAATGACAATTAAAGAAATTATAAGAAATAATATAATGGAACTATGTAATACTAAATAAGACATTTATTTAAGTTTTAAACCTAAAGCAATGTTAAGACCTTTAACATTACTGTTAATCTCTAACTATGCTACAAGTTACACAAATTGCTAAGACTGTACGAACAAAAAAAAATATCTTCCTGAGTTTTTACTAACAGCCGTGTGTACCGACATTCTTCGCACACCGCGCAGCTGAATCCTTTCACTCCACGACATTACACGCGCACGAAACGAATTCTGCGAATTACATTCAGATGCGAAGTACGCTATAAATACGTCTAATAATACTGTAATTGCGTGTGTTTGTAGACAAATAATTTTTTAAACACTTTGAATATACATAGTTGACCAGTACAGCGTTACGCATTAACAATTTGATTGAACGGTATTCGAAAGAATGAATGTACGACGAACTGTAATTAAACAGAAAATGGAGGTAATAGCCCCGAAATCTTCCCTACATGGTCACTTATAATGTCCAGACGTCCCATGTCGAAGTATGGGCTTCTTTCAACAACTGGGGAAGAATATATCACCTCATTAACTGCTTCAGTGGATATTTGTTGGTCTCTTATTTCGAGGCTACGACCGCCGCCATGTGCTTAGCCTACTTACAAATGGAGGTCTTTTTGTCATCAGATACAACGCTGTTCCTGAGGACTACTTGGAAGTGCCTAATATAGTTTCCTTAATATTTTTAAAATTGCATATGTATATCACCAAGGTCCACTAGTAATAATTTTAAGATTTAAAAACTTCGACGGAACGGAAGCTGTTGTAGTTGTAGATTAGTGCTGAAAGATGTATATAAAGATAGATACGAGATAGAATTTTATGGGAGGGTACTCCTCTGCCTTTTCGGGGATTACAGTCGTGATGTTACGTTTTTACTGTAACCAAACCCGAAGGTCAAGAGATCAATCAGTGCAACATCAGTAAGATTATTTGGTTTTTCAAAGCGGATCTGGTGTCCTCATCTTTAGCACATCTCCGTTTAGTAATTGCGTACAGAATCCGTGTTTCTATGAATTAATTGGCATTTTATAGAAAATAATAAACATCCTAACGATTTTTTAATAGATGAAATAATTTTGATCATGTTCGGACGTTATCAAATTGCAGACGGATATGTAGAATATTAATATCTCGTATTCGAATAAGTTGACTTCCCGGAACTTTCACAGCTCGGTTTTTCCTCTTCTATCCTAATTACTTGAAGGCTTATCGTACTTATTAGGTATCGTTAACAACACAGAAAATGAATGGAATATTTCACTTTTTAAGAATCCAAGACCGCATCAAAACCTAGTCATAATAATTTATTCGATCATTATTAATATTAATTCAAATAATTTTCTTACACTTGATTTTGCTTCAATTTAATTCGATCAGCTCATGTACCGCTATTTTTCATTTTATTTAGGTTTTGTGCAAAGATAATTATAAAAATTAAAAAATCACTAATTTCTTGAAACATAAAAGCTTTCTATTAAACATCAGGAACACTTTTAATTAATTGAAGGTTATAATTCACATACATAGTTATTAACACGAAATTCAAGTGAATCGGGCATGTAGTATGTAGTAATATTACCTCGATGCACACTCATTTGTATAAAATAATAAACACAAAATAATCATTTAGTTTAGATCAATGATATTTAAGATCAATCACTTATGCATTGTTGCTCTTCAAACATTTCTTATACAAATACGGGTATGTTTTCATCTGGCATTACAGGGGAAAACAAAAACAAAACGCGGCTTAGCGCCAGAAGATACATTTTGCATTTTACAGCTATTGTCGTGACTTATAGTTATTGTCGATTACGTTTTGAACAAAAGGGCAAATCGTTGACGGTTGAATCATTCAATACCAAATACACCGATTTTGAGTACAGTCATGCAATCAAAATCAAAGCCTGATTTATATTCCATATTTCCTTAAAAGCTTGAAGAGCGGTAGTAGTTTTAATCTCGATGACTTTTCTAACAATTATGTTAATGTTGACGCAGTAAATGTTTGTGCGACTATTGAAACGACTGGATTTATTTTTCATTGTGTTTTAGAAATGCCTTACGTTGGACGTAAAAAATATAAATGATGATCGTGGGATCGTACTAGACTCCTCTGCTTACCTCTTCGGGGCTTACAAGCGTGATTTTAAATACGTTTAGCAATGTGTCGTAAGCTTCAGTACTAGCCTAGGATACGTTATTCGTAAGAATTCATAAGAGTAAAGTTAATAATCTATAACAATAATAAATGAATGAAAAATTGGCCACAGCTGTACATGTCTTTTTGACGATATATGTAGGTACTATATACATATACTTTTTGTGTGCGGTATCAACAGTAGCTGCTTTCCTTTTGGTGCTGTAATAGATAATAAATGTTTATTTTATCGTCAAAACGATTAACTAGGCGGTGATAGCCCAGTGGAGAAGGATTCAGCATCCCGTTCCGGGGGTCTTGGGTTGAAATCCTGACAAGCACAACTTTCTTCACAAATTTGTGTGCGTTTTTAGATAAAAAATCAATTGCTTTAACGGTGAAAGGTAACATTATGAGTAAACAGCAAGCACCCGGAATTTGCGCGTGACATATTAAACAATTGTAACGATATTCTTTGAATATATTTTAATAACGTAACATTTCTGACATTTTTAATACTCCTAACATAATTGTACATAGTCTCTACTTTGAACGATTGGAAGTGTCGTCTACGGAAACGTTGCAGGAAGTGGTATGTATGCTTCAGTAAACGATAAAAAACTCTACCAAACGTGATTCTACAATATTCCTCAAAGTCAAGTTATCTGTACGACTGTCTGTCGCAACAACTGCAAAGGTCAGTGCGGAATACCGAGACACATTCCGTTCAGCCGTGAACTTTCATTGCGCAGACGTCTCTGTTTATTTTATGTTATTTAGAATCTCGGACTACATCATTACATGTACGAGTATCTCTACGTATACACAATATCTGTGAATGGTTTGATTGTCCTGAATATTTCTAAGGCAGCCTATTTATTCTGCAGATGATATTATTGCACTAACGAATTAAATTCACTGCAATAAATGGAATCGCAAAATAGTCAATATTCCACACAGAAAGTTATACATTTATATTTATCATTGAAATATGGAGAACGTTGGACTTCAAAATGTTACTGTTCCTGAAATTATGAAACGGGTGTCACTGAAGTAAATTTGGGCTGGCCGTGATGTATGTATGCATTATGCAAATTGTACGCTACGAAAAATAGCAAATATTGGAAATAGACTCACCGCCTATTCCATATTGGGACGTAAACACTCCTCTGCCTACCTCTTCGGGGATTACTGGCGTGATGTTACGTTATCAGGATAGTTGGGATTTTTTTAACTTAGCTTTTCTAATAGAAATGTAGTGGCTCGGAGTCTGGATTTGTGCCCGATGTATGGCAATAGACTCACCATCTATTCCATAATGAGTCGTGCACGTTACTGGTGGAACTTGGGAGTGTACTACACTCTTCTGCCTACCTCTCCGCGAATTACAGTCATAATGTTACGCAATATGTTGAAACAAACATTTACAACATGCCTACAAACCTACGCGTCGAAACATATTGACATTTGTATCAATATTATAAACACAGTCCAGGAAGTGTTCTTGCAACTCTTCAAACTATTATATTTACACCATGGCGAGGTTACCATTATACCTAGGGTCGTAAAAAATTTTGTAATTTTTCTTAACTAATCTAGACTTATTAGTCAAACCTCCTCTATTAGGTTAACATTAAAAGCCTTAAAATGTTAATATTAAAAGCTTAAACTGATCCCAGTTTCATTGTGAATTTAACGGAATTATGCTGTAACTTAAATATCTCAAGTAAAACGAAAAATCTTTAAAGTTATTCCAAGATTTAATTAATGTAGGGCTTTTATCCGGGATATATGATAATAAACGCACAAGCACTTAAGTAGGTACTATAGTGAAATATGCAAATACTTTGAATTGTAATCGTTTCTGTTATTCCGATACACAAGGAAATAAGACTGACAAGGTGTCCGCCAGTCATTTTATGGTGACGTGTCCACACTGAATCGCACAATAATAATATTATATAGACCTTTTTAACAAAAATATCATGAGTGATATTTTTTCTGTATAGGTATATACAAACACATGTGTATAATACATATGGGATAAGTATTAGACGCTGATCCGGTCCGGATTGTTCATACAGAATAATTACCCGCCTTTTAGGACTCACGAAGACCTTTTAAAGGTATCTGTAATTTAGCAGATATTTGCTTAATATTACTGATCATTCATAAAACATTACCACGTATTTATGAATACGAATACATAAATACGAATTAAGCGTATTTATGAATACGACTGTATTAATTATTTTAATGTACATGTTACCTTACTGTACATGTGTCAGTGTGTATGACCCATAATTTTTTGTAAGTTGTCAGTAAGCGTGAGTAAACATTGAGGTACAGTCATGCGGTAAAGGACTTGTTTTACAGCCGAATTATTGATTTTATATCTTAATACTTTATCCACTATTAACTGGTGAATCGTGGGAGTGTACTATACACTCCTCTGCATACCTCTTCGGGGATTACAGGCGTGATGTTACGTTACGTTTACTTTATCCATTTAGAATAATCCATATAAAAAAGCAAGCCCGATGGTGGTGTCTGAACATATTTTCTCATATGCTCAAAAATTATGCGGCAATATTTTTTTATTTTTAAGGCATATTTGATGAACATAATTATGATATAACGACTATGTCATCATATGTGAGAAGAGGTCATTTACAAATTATTAATTATGTTTTGTCAAAATTTGATGAAGAATACAAAAATATAGTTTCTAAAAGAATCTGTCTAAAATTTCTTCCATCATAACTTACTAAAGCGCACGAGTTACTAAAAGTAATAGTAAATAATAATTTAGTATTTTCTATGTATGTGTCCATGGTACCTTCTACACAAGTAATTCTCATAGAGGTTGTTTATATAATTGACTTTTATTACTATTATTTATTGGTTATGACTGTTAGAAAACCAAATTTATAATTCTATTTCTAAATGAGAGAAACCATACAAGACTATACATTTTATAAAAATTGAGAAGAAATTATGTTTCAAAATATTATACATTATCTATTATTAACATTATTATAAATGTAATAAAAGATTAAGGAAATAAAATAATACATATTAATTCTCGAGTTAGTCTCGCCACGAAGAACTAAACGTTCTAATCAAATTCCACTGTATCTCTCACTGAAAATGTCATTTGAACCTCTTTCAATTAACATACCCGCGGGTGCAATTTCGTGTCTCGAGGCAGTGTTTTCATTATTATTCAGTTTTCTACCCATTTAATAGCATTTTGTATAACTTAGAATTCCATATCCGTAGTAAGCTAGCCCTGTCGTCCCATCCAAAAAATGTCATAACTTGTCATTTATCATTATTGAGCTTGAATACTTATAACTTTTATATAATAATCACAGGCTTATATGCGATTTTTATAATAATTGGCATTAACTCGCGCTATGTTACAGTAACAGTTTTAGTGAAAATAGTGATCAAACAGTGGTCGAAATTAGATCGTATTCTTTAAATATTCAGCTTTTACTGGAGTTCCAATATTACAGAGTGTCTTTAAATCTTTAGTCAGTACTGCTATTCGACCACAAACAATTTTTATAAAAATTCAAATTTCTAGTAGTAACTCGGATTCTAGATTTTTGCCCGGTGTGTTGCAATAGACTTACCACCTATTCCATATTGGAACGTAAAGGTAACTGGTGAAACGTGGGAGTGTACTACGCTCCTTTGTCTACCTCTTCGGGGATTACAGGTGTGATGTTACGTTGTTCCTTTAATGTCTAAAACTTGTCTACACGATTCTACTAAAAACTTAAATTACTTTATAGACCGTATATTAATATGGCAATTAGAAAGTTAATTAAAATATATTAGATATTTAATACATAATGGAACACATAATCGTGATCGATTTTTAATAATGACATATATACAAAGCAAAAAAATGTGTAATGTTTTTATTTGAAACTTAATCAGTAGCAAATAACTGACATTGTATTAAGATTAAACCTCGCTTTTAAAGTACCTACTGTTTTAATATCCAATTATCATGTGATATTTTATTCCTTATTAGGCAAAATTCAGCTTAAGGGTTAATTAAAAATTGCATTCAATAAACAACACGCAATATGGAATAAAATCTAAATAGAACTCAGTTATCACATTGAACAAAACATATTTGGCCAAATCAAAGTTCGGGTTTACGTACTCACTAATTACAGTAAAATGACTAACTGTGATACTAAGATTACAATATGTGTGCAATTATTTAAATATCAGTACCCTTCTTAGGAGGACCAGAGATTAAATAATCATTTACGCGCGTGATAGATTATTTATATTTAAATCAAACTGTAAATACTATTATTATATTATGTTAAGTTAATTTTAATTAAT